>JAVQJF010008895.1:0-24942 GCA_036023855.1 Gadopsis marmoratus | reverse complement strand
GAGACGCAAATGCTCCGGGATCGAACGGGACCCCCCCCCCCCCCCACACACACAAAACAGCGCACAACTTCCCCTCCTTTGCGGCATCAAGCCCCAGGCTGAGGGCGAGCTTTCCACTCCTCATGTCGCCGAACCGACGCTCACCTGCCGCCGCAGGCAGCAGCAGCAGCAGCAGCAGCAGCCTCTCGCACCCGGAGCCCGGCGCCGCTACTCACTTAAGCTACACACACACACACACACACGGCGTCAGACGCTGCTCCCCAAGTCCAGAGTCGAGTCGACGCCGCTTCACGCCTGTCGCCGCGTCGTGTGCGGCGCGAGTCGGAGAGCCACCAGCGCACTTTCCGGCTCGAGCCCAGCGGGGATGTCACGCTCATGCTACCGGTCGAGCTACGGCTAATGCTAACCCGGGGAGCGCCCGCAGCCGGCTGTGAGTTGAGCCCGCCTGGCGTCGACGGGCAGCTCCGCCGCTGCCTCTCGTTTCGTCGGCGACGCGGGACACACACACACACACACACACGCACACGCGTGGTTTTTGTTGGCTGTGCTTCTCGCGTCGTTCCTCCCTCAGAGCCCCGCACTCGCGCAGGTGGAAACGTAGCTACGTAGCATTAGCGACGCTGCTCGGACTGGAACTGGCGTCCGCGCGAGGGCAGCTGCCATTCCAGCGGCTTTTCGGGTCGACTTTCACCCACAAGTCGCCTCGTTAGCGGCAATAAACGCATGTTAAAGGCGGCCGAGCACGGACACGCGAACTTTACGACACGCAGCCGTAGAACTATTCTCTGTTAAAGCGCTTTATGTAACGCGTTGCTACCTAGCAGCATCAAAGTTGGCGCTTTAGCTTCGATGTTTTCAACATTTCGGAAATGGCTCGGAATAACTGGATGTGCCACAGCTAGGTGGTGCTATGATTTGCTCTCTGTCTTGTGTGAGAGATGGGAGTATTTAAAGTGCAAAGTACTTTTAAAGCGAGGCGTCAAGGAGACCCCCCCCCCCCATGTGCACTTTATGAACCGCTGGATTCCTGATTCCTGATGCTCTCACTCACTAGTTTAGCACCATCTACCTAGTCTTTCCAGTTTTACTGATATGCTGTATATATGCTGTATATATACTGTATATAGCTATGCATAGCTAAGTAGTTTTCAGTGCATGTGGCAGGTCTGTTTCTGCTTCTCACACCAGTCTGTCTGTGTTATTGAAATACTGAGAAACCAAGGAAAATTAGTTATTTAAAGTCCTCTTCTCATTAGTTTTACAGTGGGGCGGTGGCAGGTTTCCAGCACTTTGCGTACCTTTTTTTTTTTTTTTTTTTGCTTCCTCCTTTTGGGAGTCAGCCTCTTTTTGTCCCCCTGAGACACATTCATTCTAATGAACTACCTTTTCAGAGACAGCTGTCGGGTGCTCGGGCATTTGTAATGTCGCTTGCTATTGAAGCACCGGGAACAATCTTTGCAGCATGAGAGTGTCTCAAATTAAAGCCTTTGCTGCTAATGAATCGAGTTGTAAACTTTCAAAATGTGTATCTTGTCAAAGAGGAGGGCAGAATGATTCATTTAAGGAGACGTGTTATGGTTGCAGCCCAATATCTGTTTCATCTTAGGTGAAAAGGGGTCAAGAGCAGCGGGTCTATGTGCGGTTATCTTACTCAGAGTTAATATCTAGGCTGCATAATGTGTTTAAAATGTAATGTTCACGAAGCTTCCCATCAGCCATGATTTTTAATGCCTTTTGGCCAGAATGTTTGAGGGAAGAACTGAATGTGCGTTAGCGGACGACTCGGCTTGTTTTGAAGTGCGTGTGGCAGAGAGAGACCTAACTTTGATTGGTCAAACGGCTCATCGCAGCTACAAAGAAAATAAAGCGATGACTGCGCTGAAACTCTGTGTGTAACCCCTTCCAACCCCACCCCCCCAATTTGTGCGGGACACTGTTATGTTTACATGGCAACTTGATATACAAATACACCCAAGTCATGGAAAGAAATGGGATGGAGCGGGCCAGGGGGCGAAATGTTATTCTTTTAAAAGTCAGTGTTTTTAATCGGGTTATTTTCATCTCCTCCTTTGTGGTTAAGAGTGCATAGCTTTGGCCTGCAGAGGCAGGTCAGAAAGAAACGGCGCTCAGAAAGGAGGGTTAAACAAAGCGGAAAGCAGCTGTTGGTTGGAGAGTTATTTTAAATGTTTTTACTGGCTTGTAAAGTACAGAAAAATATTAATGACACTGTCGGTTTGAAAGGGGAGGTGAAGTGATTGTTTTCCTTTTCGTTTTCTGGTGCAGGTTACCTGGTCTGCATTCTGAATTTCACTGACCGAGCTTGCCTTTATTAGCCTGCAGACTGTCATCGTGGCCATGCTTTGGGCCATTTCAGCAGCTGGTGCCACACTGGCCTGTGATTTACATGAAATTACGCTCCTTCTTTAGGCCTAATGTCCTCTCCTCTAGCCTTCTTTGAAGCCATCTCTGGAGTTGCTTGCACGATTGTGCGTAGCAGTGTCCACTGTTTCCCATATGCCATTTTGAGTGTTTAATGGACCCATGTGTGTGGTACAGTTCAGCTATCAATAGGACAGCTGCAGCGGTCGCTTGACATGTTCTGTTTGTGTGTATGTGGCGAGTGTGTGTGCACATACATGAGTGTGCTGTGTCTGTGTGCTTGTTTATGGGTGTTTGCTCATGCTGTATTTAGCTTATCGTGATGAGGCCTACTGTTACCCCAGGGAGACGTTCTCAATAGCTACAGATATAGACATGGACCTAGTCACCGCCGTCAGTTCTGTCACTGCTGTTTACATTTGATCATATTCATAAAGACTTGCATTTACCCCTCACTGTGTTAAATGGACTGCTTGGCTTTTGCACGTTTCATTGTCTGATATTAACACAGTTTTAATGGGTTATCCCATAACTCCAGTCAAAGGCATGTCAGGAAATCATCGAGCAAAGCAAAAGAGCCGAGAGGAGAATGCCTTGTGGGGCTTGTTAAGTGGAAAATAATAGTGCCATTTGTACAGATGAAATGTTTCAGTTTCATAATCTTCATAATTCATTTATTTGTGAAGGGCTTTTCATTTAAACTGATGTGCTGTTACTGTTTTCTACAAATCTGTTGAAAGGAAAATAGTTTTAAGTGTCCTTGTGATTCTCACATTACCTCTTCCAGCTACAAAGATTTAAGGAAACCATTGTAGGCTTACGCTGCTAGGATACAAAGAAACAAATCTTGTCATATACCAAAAAAATGCTGCCACTGATTGCTCCTCGCACGGTGGAGGCAACAAGTTGGAACTCGTTTGTGAAATGAAATGTTTTTCAGTCTGTCTCTTATGTCTGCATGTGTGTCATCGGGAGCATTCTTAACATTCCACCTGTTTGTATCACAGCTACACAACTGCTAATTAAATTTCCTGCCACAAACAGCAGACAAGGCATTGACATTTGCATTACAATAACCGACCCCCCTCCCTTTCTCTTTCAGGCATGGATAGTTAGTAGCCCCCCATCCTCTCCTCACTTTGACACGGGCTCTTGTCAGTGTAAACCTGTTACAAAGTAATTACCAGAACCAAGACTAGGCCTTTAGTGGAGTGAGATTTGACCAGTTTTGCAAAGGAGTAGACCCAGAGAGTATTTTTATATTTAATTTGTTGGGTCTTCAGCTTTTCAGAAGCTCTTAATTAGGAGATTTGGTGGGGACAAAGGCAGACGACGCCATTGTCACAGGTGGAAACAACCCTTTTTCAGCTATAGGTGGATGGCCTTAATATAGTGCAACCCTCAGATCCCATTTCTCATTTTTGAGAACCCCGTCTTCCCAGTCATTATCTTCAAAAGATAGCAAATGTTAATGGTGTAATGATTAATATGGGGAGGTAATTTATAAGCAGCTTTGTATGCTAATTGTTCTTCATGTAAGAATTAACAGCATTTGTGTTGCCTGAGTGGAGAGAGAGTACTGACAAAGTAGTCAGCCCAATTTTGGTTTTCATCCTTGAAAGGTTTAGTTGTAAACACAGATCAGGTTTTGAAAAATTGGAACTTAAAGAGCACCAATATGCAGACCAGTAGACAGAATGGCAAATGCATCCTGTCATCACCTTTTACTGTATGTTGTGTGATTGCCATCTTGATGCAAATTGCCATGAAGGAACACTTTTCAGATCCATAAGTAATTTGATGGTTAATGGTCTGGAAATGACACTTAATAGGATTTGCTAAATTAGTGTGTGAATGCTGCTGATATTATGTAACTCATAATTTTCACTATCTAAAGCATGGATCTGGCTGCCGGCTGCAGAGAAGGTGATTGCAAATCCAGACCTCGTTCAGTTTCCGTATGAAAGGTTGAACACAATGGATTTAGGTTGCATGCTAGTTTAACTAAAATGATGCTTATCTAGTATCATTTACAAAAAACACTGTCGCAGACTCAACTCTTACGTCAATGGAAGTGGCCCAGAATTTACCCTACTATTCCACTATGACCTATCAAATGCAGAGTGAACTCATGTTTTTTGTGTGAAAGAGGTATTAAATACTTAATTCTGATGTCTGATGGCAAGTATACAGTATTGTACAGTACAACAGACACTTAGACCTGTGTCAAATTTCAGGCGTCTACTGATGACTCATTTTTTGTGTCAAGTAGTGCCTGTGAAAGCATACTGTACATACAGTATGATGATTCTCAGTGTCATATCTGTGTGGAGTGAACACTTGCCAAGAAGGCAGTCTCCTCCAGTGCAACAAAACGCTTATCTCGGTCAAGATCGAGGCAGTACGCTGCCAGCATCTGACATAATCTTTACAGGATGTGGTTCCATGGGAAATAAAACTCCTCAGGTTGGAAACACACCTGTTTGAGAGAGCAAATGAAAGCAGATTTAAAGACGGTCCGCATTTTGCATCTGGAGTGAGTATCGTTATTCTTACACAGAATTGGATGCAAGTCTGGGCTAGGCTAAAGTGTTAGGATGCTTAATCACTCCAAGTTGTCAGACTTGGTGATTGTTTTTGATTTAATGCAATCTCTTTATGAATATTTCAAAAGAGACCAGCAACATTGCCTCCAGCAATGAGGTTATGTTTGCAATTCTTTTTATTTGTCTGATAGTTAGCAGAAATCTCATTAACTTAACAGATTTTGTAAAATTAGGGTGCTCTGGGTTCTTTCTGTTTTTGTGAATATACACTGCTTTGGATCTAGCTATGACTATGTTTAAATAGATATTCAGCTAATCTTTACATGCTGTGCAGATGTGAATGTAAAGGCATTGAAGTGAGTAGAAGGATCAGAAAAGTCATGTGTTCTTGGGTGTGCCAAATGTTAAAGTTTTGAAAAAAATGTAATCCTTAAGCAGAAAGGTGACTTGAGTGAAGTTCCATCCTATGTGTCAATACTGTACATTAGATAGATACTCGAAAAAGAGAGAGACGCCCGTACGTCTGATTACAGTCTGATTACATGCGCTGCGTTATGGCCATCTTCTCACTCTGCTCGTCTTTGTTGTGTTTTCCACTTCTCAAAGCGGTTCAGTTGGAAAACCTCATTCTGGGCTGGGTGTGTGTGGAGGTGTGGGGCAGTGGAAATCTGGAAAGGGTTAGAGGAGGTAGGGTGTTGGGGGAAGAAGTTGCAACTGTAGAGCATTGGGCGAACACACAATCTCCATGGCAACGGGTTGATCTTTCTCTCTGTGGCTGTCAGGCCTGCAGTGCACATGGTGACGGAGTGGACAGGTTGTGCTGATGACCAGAGGTGGGGAGGAGAGCGGCGGAGGGGAGGGGGATGCTTGGATCAGAGACAGCGGTTGGTGCCTCCTATTTCTGCTCTCTTGCTCTCTCTCTCACTCGCTTGCCCTGTCTTTCTCTCTCACTCACTCACTCACACTCTCTCTCTCTCGCTCTCTCGCTTTCTGTCTCTCACTCACTCTCTCTCACTCACTCACTCACTCACTCACTCTCTCTCTCTCACTCACTCACTCACTCACACTCTCTCTCTCGCTCTCTCTCTCTCGCTCTCGCTCTCACTCACTCACTCACACTCTCTCACTCAGTCTCTCTCACTCACTCACTCACACTCTCTCACTCGCTCTCTCTCACTCGCTCTCTCTCTCTCGCTCTCTCTCTCTCGCTCTCTCTCACTCACTCACACTCTCTCACTCTCTCTCACTCAGTCTCTCTCACTCACTCACTCACTCACACTCTCTCACTCGCTCTCACTCACTCACTCACTCACACACACTCTCTCGCTCGCTCGCTCTCTCTCACTCACTCACACTCTCTCACTCGCTCTCTCTCACTCACTCACTCACTCACTCACTCACTCACACACACACACTCTCTCACTCGCTCGCTCTCTCTCACTCACTCACTCACTCACACACACTCTCTCACTCACTCACTCACACACACTCTCTCACTCGCTCTCTCTCACTCACTCACACTCTCTCACTCTCTCTTACTCACTCACTCTTGCTCGCTTGCGCTCTCTCTCTCTCTCACTCTCACTCTCACTCAAACTCTGCCATCTGCAGACCCCAAGAGCTGCTTTGATTGGATTAGCCATGAATTAATGAGACAGGCTTAAAGAACATGCTCTGTTGTGGAAAGCTCTTATCATATCTTAATTCGCTCTTTGTGTGAGCACGTGTGCCTGTGTGATCTTATGTTGTTTTTTTTTTTAAATCAAAGAAAAAAGCAAGTCTGTTTCAAACACAAAAATGACAATGCAATAGGGATATATATAATAGGGAACACATCAGTTAAAGCCTGAGACCTGTTGCTCCTCTATATTAAAAGTGTGACAGAGCGAACAAATGTCCTCCACAGACCCCTTTTTAAAAGTGTCTGTCTGTGCTTTATTCAGTTTTATCTTCTCCTGAGTTGGAAAAAGTATTGCTCTGCTCAAGCTGTTTTACTATCTCCACTGCACAAGGAACTTTGGAAAGACTCGACTTGCTTTTGGAAGTGTTGTTTTTGGGTGGCATGACTGTAAAGCAACCTCGAAGAATAGACTGTTAAACATTCCTCCTTCTTCTGAGCACCAAGTCGTTAGAAAAACAGAGCACTTAATCCTGTCCTCTTCAATCAAGTCAAAACCAGCCGAAAGTCTGTACATTTTTATATAACTGTAACGCAGGAATAACTCTTCCTCCTTGTCCCCTGGTGTCTGAAATTAATAGCTTACATAGTATTTATTGTTGTAAGTTTCTACTTAGTGTGAGATAGAGGGATCAGGTGGGGGGATGGCATTGTTTGGTTTGGGAAGTATTCTGTTGGTTGCATAGCAACAGGCTCCTGGAAACGGGAGTGGACGGTGTTGCTACTAGCAACCGTTGTTGCTCTGCAAACAATGTGGGCCAGTGCAAACATGAGCAAAGACTGTGGGCTCCTGCTTTTTAATTGAACATCTGTATGTGTTTTTCTATGATTGAGCCCTCTTTAAGTTCGATCTGTCACTGACAGATGTGGACTATAGCATTAATGTCAGTTTGTGAGGCTTTTGGGGTTCTTAAAATGTGTCTCTTCTTGTTGGTACATAGCTTTTATCCTCAGGTGACTCTTGAAAGGAGGGGCTGTTGTAATGTTGTTAAGTGCTCATCTGGGATTCGCCTAAATGAAAGCAGGCTCACAGACCTGACATGAAACCGGACTTGTGTGTGAAGTTGTCTCTGGGTTTGGCCTTGTAGAGCAGCCCATCTGGAGTAGCAATTTTGCAGCAGTGTGCTATGTCTCCAGCTGTGTTCTACCTTTGTGCATTTTCAGCGCTGCCAGCGAATTTGTGGGGCTTTTAACCTTCCCTGAAAACTAAGCAGAAAGACTCCTCTCTCTTTCCCCTTCCAACCCAATGATTTGGCACACTTCACCGTACCTATTAAAGCCGGCGCTTTTAATTGAGCTTTAATGGATGAAAATGTGCAGGTCAGTGCACTCTCTGTTTCCTTATCCCCCGCTGTCTTGCCATGCCACCCACTCCTTAATGGCACGAAGAAGCCCTCGGGCTTGTGTCACTTCCTCTGGTTATAAATATACTTGTAACAATCCCATCATTTATCTTCAGACTTGTCATTGTCACCGAAGTGACACTCCAGAGACAAATTACGTCCTTTAGAAAGCTGTTTGAGCATTGAAGCGGCTTTCAAAATGTACACTCCTTGTTAGCATGATTCTGATAATGGTGTTTTGGTACTTTGGTACGAAATACAAGAAAGAGGTGTGAAGAAAAATTGTAATGGAATATGAGAGCCCTTACCTGTAAGTGTTAATTGTGTCCTGTGCTAGCAAATGCATTGAAGATGGATGCAGAGGGCTGTTCAGCGTAGACTGGATGTGGTGCTATAGGACCACATGTGTCTGAAGATTGACATATCAGGAATTTCAACATAGCCCTCCTCCACTCAGTCTGTTAGTCATGTAGGCAGAGCAGTGTGTCCACACATGGAAAATGTCACTGATGGCACACCCAAACCTGTTGTTTTCCTATCTTAAAGGTACACTAACCTATTCTGTCATAATCCAATAGTACCTAAACCCAAAATACCCCCCCCGTCTTACTGCTGATGTCTAAAACTTTAACACAGTTGACAGTTGGGTTTCAAAAATGTTAGTTTTGTGACTCGCAGTGAGATTTGTTTTGTGAATTTGTGTGCTGTTGGTCACAAAAAAAAATCAACTAGTTTATTTTTAGCTATGTCAATCTGTTCAAGGTCCAATCCGTTTTGGTTCTTTCAGATAGCTTGCAGATCAAAAGTGTAATATTCTGTTCACATCCAGTTTGTATTTCCTTTGCTTGTCTTCTGATCTACCTACCATAGAGAGCTGTGATTAGACGACTGATGCTATAAATAACATTCAATAAAGAGAGTGAAAGTGCCAGACTCGCTCCTCCTGTAAGTCAATGTGTAGTGTGATGCAATCTTTGACAAAAGCTACGTGAAAGGTTGTGCAATAAATAAAATGAAAATCTTTTTTTTATAGTGGAGAATATAATTTAGTGTCAAGATCCGCATGGGAAACTATTTGTTATTGAAACAATTGCTCTTGCAAAAATCTCCCTCAGCCTGTGGGAACCTCTTGATTATGGGGTGGTAGGGATTTTGTGGCTCGGTCTGTGATGGCTTCATCATGTTGTATTTAGTGGCAACGTTTTAGGTGGTTGTATAAATGAGTGGTGTTATCATGTATCATCTAAGTCTTTAACTCTGAAAATGTTCCACAAAAGAGGATGTGACTCGTATTTTGGTGTGAGCGTAACATTTTTGTTGGAACTATGGTTTGGTTAAATTGATTCCCTCTTCCTCTCCATCACTTGTGGGGTTTCCTTCATTCTTATTGCCCCTGTTTTTTTTCTTCCCCTCTCCAAGTCTCTTGTTTGATTTGTTTTTGTTATTGCACCTTCTATCTGAGTTCAATTTGTCACATGGTGTAAGGCTTGACATTTATTTTAGACACATTTAGATCACTTGGTTTGATCTTCTTACTTCTTATATAAGCAGAGGCGTGACTCGAAATCATGCTTTAATTGTGCAGCCCCATCACAAAGTTTAGGTTGGGTTTTGAGAAAGCCCAAAATGACGAGCGTGACTGCACCTGTTTCTTGAATCTAATCGCTCAGCCTCCAGATTACTGCATCCTAAGTGGTGTTCGTCAGGTCTCTTCCAGTAAATTAGAATAATGTTGTAGTTTCCGTCGTGTGTTCTGACTAATCACAGCGTGTCTAGTGCAGGTTGTGTCTTGCGGCCCTTTGCTGTAAAGATGTGAGCAACATTCAACTACCTACTGATGTTTCCTGTCGCTTCTGGATTTCAGCCTTAAACCAAAGACTGCTCATCAATTCAGCCCACCCCCACAACTGTGCCGTATCTCCCTCTCCCTTATTCTAATCTTCCTCCCCCTCTTCTCGTTGCGACCGCACTCGAAAGTTCCTGTGCAAGAGCTTTATTAAGGGGGGTGAAGGAGTGAACAGGGAGGGGAAGAGAAGAGAGGGGGTTGAGTTGGGGGTGGTCGTCATGGATTCCTCACCATAGCAACCGACAAACGTTTACAAAGCATTGAGGAATTTCCTCATATCAGCTGGATTATTGGAGCCCTCGGAGAACAGCTCTCGTTCGAAACAAACGCTGGATATCATCAGGACCCTGGCAGGGGCTGGAGCCCCACTGCCATTTTCATCTTTTTCCCCCTTCGTTTTTTCTTTTTTTTGAGAGAGTGGGGAAGTTGTTTTTTATCTGCTTTCTCCCCCTTGCAGTTTCATTCTTCTCTTCTCCCAGCCTTACTCCCACTCTCTCCCTTTCTGTCCTTTTTTTTTTGGGGAAAAAGAGAGCCTTTGTGTCACTCCATTTTTAGCTCCCCTTTGCTATGCTGTGCACATTGTCACCCAGTGAAAAACTGAATGGCAGCAGTGGGTTTGGTCCTCAGGAAGAATTTCAGTTCTGTTGGTAACTTGAACTCCTGTACTGTAACTTTTCCACCTGGGTCTGATCTGTCAGCAGGACCAGGAGTGTCTGTGTAATACTTTTGGGCTGCTTATTTTGCCTTTGATTAAGGCCAAAGGTGGACAGCCTCTGGGTCTCTGAGTGCTCCACTGACTCAGCTTGACTTGGCAAAGCCAGACACCCCCTGTGAGCCAAAGAATATCCTGGAGGCTCTAGAATAAAAGGGGTGGGGTGGAAGAGCATTTATTTAGTATGGCTGTCCATGTGTATGGACTTGAAATGCTCTTATTATTTTCTTCCATGCCTCAGTGTTACCTGTAAGTATCAGTATCAGTCCGATATAAAATTCCCCTCTGTTCATGTCTTTTTTCTTCCCTCCTTCTTCATGTGTCCCATGCAACCCAGCATGCAGAGCTCAGAGGGAGGGTCAGACACCACGACCAGCGTAGCAGCGCTGCGGACGTCATCATCAGCTCAGGCCCCTGTGGTACAGCCTGTCCCAGCCTCCCAGCAGGTAGGCTGCTACCTCGACCCTGCTGCTACTGAAATGACAGGACAAATGGGGAAAGTTTGTAATGACTCAACCTATTGCTTTCCAAATGTTAAGCATAAAAAACTAGTTACTTTGGAAACCAAACTTGCTACATTAGTGCTTGTGCATGGTGTCTGAACCATGAGTGCATTCAGGAGAGATTCTGTTGTATTGATTGTACTGCTTCTTTTCAGTGCCCCACGCAGCACCTGCAATTAATAAAAATGTTTTATTAATCGTGGTTCCAATTTGTCAGCAACTTAAGCTGCCACACGTCCACTCTACCAACAGATGCCTCTTGTATCTATTTACCATACCAGCTTCTGCCATACCTTAGCCCTGCCTTATTGGACCAGTACATGCATTTTACCACAACCATTTGAGGCTATAGAAAAGGACAGTACTCTGTGAGCATTCATCTATCAGCACTGGCCTAGTCTTGGGGTTTTTTGTTATCATTGCCTGTGTCGTGTTGACTGTCATATGTTTACAGTGATGTACGTGTGATTGTATGTGCATACCTATGTAATTGAGTTATGTCTTGTATCCACACAGAGGGTGCTGGTTCAAGCCACAGGCTCAGCTCAGAAGGGAGGACAGCTTTCAGTACCCAGGGTTCAACAGGTCCCTCAGCAGGTACACAGTGCTGTACATACTTGTACAGATGATAAATAAAATAAGCATATATCCTGTTTCACCAGGGCTTATTTGTGTGACTTACAAATATTTGATCTTTTCACATCTCATTCAGGGCCAGAATAAACATTCAGGTTAAATACTAACAGTCAGACTGGGGTGTCGTAGGTTTGGCCTTGGACTGACACAGATAGATAGTAAGCAAGATAAACAGCAACCAAACCATGTCTGTGTTGAACACTGAATGAAGATCCCATGCACGGCAGCCCATTCATTCCACCGAAAGCTGCTTATCCAGGGCATGTGTGTGTCAAAATGTTTCTCCTGCTTCCTGTGCCCCTCATCGGCGTGTTAGTGTCTTTCTCTGGCTGAGCCTGACCCACTGCCTGCATACATGAATAACATGAAAATAACATCTAAATACAACTCTTGGCCCTAATGGTTGGTATTTAAAAGAGTCATTTTTAAATGCATGTGATGACGAAGCTGCTTCAATTGTGATGATGTATATGGAAAAATGTCTTCTCTGGGTCCCAGGTCGTAATGGGAACGGTGATTCCTGGGGGCTTGGACCAAATCCCAACACGAAGCCATGTGTGATGTGTAGCGTCTTAGGCACCAGTCCTGTATTTCTAGCTGATGTCGCATGACACAAAATCAGCCAATAGCAGATTTTTGCTTTTCACCATTCTTATGTTTCCAGTACCAGTTGTGATGTTTGTCAATCAAGCTTGTCTTTATTAAACCACATATATGTCCTTATCAGTTCAAGTTCAAATCAGTTCAGTTATGATTTCACCATCTTTGAATTTAAATTCTGTTTATTTACAACTTTTTTTGTTGTTTGTCGTTTCAAATCACTTTTACTCCTGATCCCCTTTCAAGATTACATACTTATTTAGAATTTCAAATATTATAGAAGCTCTACATGAAGAACCTTGGTAGGTCTGAATACTATAGTTATTATGTAGTTATGTTAAATTATATTGTTGAGGCTTCTGTATATAATAATGCAAAAACCAAGGGGTGTACAGACTTTCTTCACTGCACTTCAAATACACACTTTAATAGGCCTATACCCACAAGCAAATAAAACAAGAATTAATAGAAAGAGTCCGTCTCTATCTACGCTTCTATACGGAAGCATAAATAAAGGTTTTCCTTTTTCCTGTCGTCTCTCTGTAGGTGCAGCAGGTGCAACATGTCTACCCATCCCAGGTCCAATATGTAGGAGAAAGTGGAGAGACTGTTTACACAAATGGAACTATGTAAGCAATGTTACATTACTCCACAATTACAAGGAGTATGATGCATGTTTTTCATTGTGTAGCTTGGGTACCCTATGAGATAAAGTTGAATTCAACACAGTAAAGCATAAAATTGTATTAAAATACATTTTTAGTAATAACTGGAAAAAAGTTCCAATATTTATCTGGATTGGTTTATGTAAGCTTTCATATTACCCATTCGTGGGATTTAAACATATCATTTTTGTTATTCGAATTAAACAGACAAAGCACTGTGCATAATTTTTGACTCCACTTTTAATGCAGTCATCTTGAATTATGTATGAATAGGTGCTGGGATGGAAAGCCTAATGACAAATAAGACTTTCCAGACCACTTTTCTCATCAATTCAACACCCAACTTGCTTTTAAAGTGGCTCAAATCAAAACGCCTAATTGAAGCTGAAGTTGCTTTTTTTTCCCCCACCACAGTTTGATTTGACTCCAGCATGACCAAAGATTTTTGGTGACCAGTTATCAGTTGTATTGTTGTCTGTGTAAGCTAGATGATGTACTGTGTCAGCAGTGCTGTGTTCCTGTGCCCTTGCACAAAGAAGTGAAAATCAGAAGACTATAAATGCTCTTCTTAGATGGCGCATAAACTGCTCTTGTACTCGATGTCAAACCTGAAATCAGTTGTCATGAGATGTACTTTGTTCGACATCATCGTGGAATGACATCACTGCATTCTAAGTACAATGATCTCTTCCCCAGTCGAGCAGCCTACTCCTACAACCCTGAGGCTCAGTTGTATGGGCAGAGCAGTGGGGGAACTTACTTTGACTCGCAGGCCGGTGGTGCTCATGTCACCACGGTGGTGTCCACTGCCAGCGGCGGGGTGCCCCCTCATGGCATGGTGGGCATCGCTATGGACGTGGGCAGCAGCCACATCATCTCCAGCGGAAGCACCTACCTGATCCACGGTGGAAGTATGGAGGGAAGCCGCAACCACATATCGCACTCATCACGCTCCTCCTCAGCTATGGTGAGCAGTGAAACATGTTTCTGTGGTACTCTGAAGCACCTTTTCCAATAGGATGGGATTAATGAGCCAGCAATACAAACACACTCTAAATCAGACATTTACACGCACCAAAGCCCGAATGACTGACCGAATATACTTGAGGGATTGTTTGTCTTTTCCCACCTGCTAAGTGGCCAAATTATAGTTTTTATTCTCCTAAGAATGTAAATGGAGTGCTACAAGGATGATGTATTTTTGTATGCCAACCCAGAAGGTGGCATCGCCCTGGTTCCCTCAGCAAAAAGCCAATGGGATTGTCCCATTAGATTTTGGATTATTGCCGAAAATAAGCTCTGTAGCAAACAAAGGTTTATGACGTTTTGTTCAGCAAGATCATTTTCACAAATGGACACCACTTTTATGATTCTTGAAGCACGAACGCAATCCCCATTGTCTTTGAGACGAGGGAACCAGTAGTGCAAAAATGCAAAGTCATTTAATTCCTGCAGCACTCTATAAGTTATTACTACTAACTTTTAGCAGTGGCTTACTGCGCAGAGATCCCCGCTGCCATATTGTGTGGTGAGATGAACACTGGTGCTAAGTGTCATCGCTGCCACCTGAGCCTGTGTCCAGACTGGCCAGGCTCCCGGACAAGCCTGAAAGGCAGCGAGAGACGCACGGGCTTTACAGCAACCTGAGTTGGGGCCTCCCGGCTCTGCAGTAACACACAGAGAGCAGAGCAGTACAGGGCAGAGGGCCTGTAGAATCGGGACACTGGCTTAAATAATTCAGCGCAGCCTTGTTTCAGAGGTTTTCACAGGCACTTGAGCGCCCCGTGAAACAAAGCAACCCCTGGGGCTCATTACCATTTGGCCATGAGCCCTCGGGAGCCTTCTTAAGGCTTGGAACGCTGCCGGTCTCTTTTTCCTTTTCTTCTATGTCTCCAGTTTGGCTGCAGCACCACGTATCTTTTCTTTTTTGACTTGATTTTCTTCTACAGCTCAACAGAATGTCCCTGGTTTCGTCATTCACTTCGCCTGCCAATTGGACTCCCATTATTTTTTTGGGCCAGTGCATTTTATACCATGACACTCGTGCTTATGTCGTAGTTACAGCTCAATCTGATTTTTTGTTTTTCAAATATTATTTCAAAGTTACATTGTTTGATACATTTTGGAGATGGGGCGGGGCCGGGGGGGTGGGTAGGCATTGTTGACCTCCTGTCCCCAAACTTGACGTGACCTGTGCCCCTGTTTGTGGTTCCTATTTGCATACATTAGAGTGCCTGACCGCAAACCTTCACTGAGCAGCTTAACCCTACGAGTCCCTTGATTTGCATGCTTTTGTCAGCCAATAATAGATTTGGCTGCAACACTGACTGATTTTAATGGAAATGCAGAGATCTGGCTGCTCGCTAACAGTCTTATTTCCTTTTATTTGTTTGTGTGTGTGTGTGTGTGTGTGTGTGTGTGTGTGTGTGGGTGTGTGTGCGCGTGTATGTATGTATGTGTGTGTGTTTTTTTTTTTCTTCATATACCCCTGCTTACTTCTGTCCCATTCTCTTCTTCTATCTCTCTCACTCTCCTGCCTCCTCCCTCTCCCGTGTCCACTTTTCCTCCCCCCCCTTTTTTTTGCACGCTTCTTCTTTCTTTAGCTTGAAATGGCGATTGAAAACCTCCAAAAGTCTGAAGGAATTGCAAGTCACAAAAGCAGCCTGCTCAACAGCCATGTAAGTCACCCAGGAACTTTCTTTGAAAAGGACATGAGGGAAAATGAAAACCCCCCAAAACAAGAGCTGAACCTTTAGGCAGTGTGTTCCCCTTCTTTCTTCCAAGTTGAATACACTACATACTGCTAGCTTTACTTACCCTCTGCACTGTCCCACTGACACGCATTATTGTCTCAATAAGGTTTCGTCCTTGATCTGAACTTGCATTTGCTATCACGTTTTTGCTTAAGAATGCATCTTGTCTGTGTTTCTTAATACTCTGCATGAACCTACATTGATGGATTCTTCAAGATTTCTGCATATTTCACTACACCAAGACATGCACTCAGTGTCACAAAACGTTATTATAGTATACATTTTCCTCTTGCTGGGAGGCTGTCACTCAATTATAATGAAATTGAAATAAGATTCATGTAGTATTTCTATTTCTATCTAGACTTTTCCTCACATGGGAAGGTTGATGGTGATTTAGGCTTCCCTACATTCCAACTCTTAACCTCAGCTGCCGTCTCACAATCACCACATCATTTGTATGAATAGCATTTGAAGTATCTGCTTTAAATCTGCTTTGCAAATTTGTGATTTGAGCTTTTTATGCAAATTCTTTGATTGCACTGTTAAAGGCTGCGTCCTCCTCAAATACTGACTGTCTTGGAGATTTGTCCGATAGAATAAATAGCACTTCAGATGTTTGAGTGTTCACTCAATCAGCCATTCCTTATGCTGTAGTCACTTATTCTTCAGTCAAGAATATAGAGGCCTATCTGTAGCCACAGCAGGAGTCAAATGCTCTCTTTGGTGTTTAACCTCCTAAAATAGGTGTTTGTGTGTGTGTGTGTGTGTGGTGTGTGTTATCTGTCTTTTGATGTGATAATAAGATGCACCGCTCCGCTTCATTTCTGGCCAGGTGACTATCGCAGAGCAGAGTTTATCCACTGGAGCTCACCGATTGTGCAACTGTGTCTTCCTCTGTGTGTTTTTAGCTGCAATGGCTGCTGGACAACTATGAGACAGCGGAGGGAGTGAGCCTGCCCCGGTGCTCTCTGTATAACCATTACCTGCGGCACTGTCAGGAACAGAAACTGGATCCGGTCAACGCAGCCTCCTTCGGCAAGCTCATCCGCTCGGTCTTCATGGGCCTGAGGACCCGCCGCCTCGGCACCAGGTACAAGCAGGAAGAGGTTGTTGCCCATGCTGAAGATGCTGATAACAGTAATCATATAACCATTATATATGTGACGAGTATGATGATGCTTATAGGCATTGGAGACTTGCTGATGGAAGAGGATAATGATAGTGATTACACTGATGGCAAGTCTTCTCCTCCTCACTGGTTTCTGGCTTTTCTCTCACTGAATCCACCAGAGGCAACTCTAAGTATCATTACTATGGCATCCGAGTGAAGCCAGACTCACCGCTCAACCGACTGCAGGAGGACACCCAGTACATGGCCATGAGACAGCAGCCTGTCCACCAGAAACAGAGGTCAGCACTCTCTCCCCGTCTGCCATTTTTACCTTTCTCCTTCCCCTTTCTTTTTGCTTGTTTTGCTTTCTGTCATTTGTAACGACTTTCAGCAAATTTCCATTCATCCGATGCCATTTTGTTGATTATTTTTTTCCTTTGGCAACAATTTGTTTTAGGTGTTTTTTGAACGAAGATCATGTGTTTATCAAATTTGACTATTGATGACATTAAACTTGTGACAGCTGCCGCACTGTCATCGCCCATCCTCTGCTGCTTCTTGTGCTTTATCTTTTGTCTTCTCCGACATCTCCTGCCCTTGTACTCCTGAAGATTTTTTCCTTGCCATTTTCTTTTTCTTTCATGGTTGCCTATTTTTTTTTCCCCTCACCCATCTTCTAACAAGACATGTAACCAAACACTACAACAGGGCTGCTTTCAGTGCTGCCACAATGTACGTGAGTGTTTTTCTTTTGTTTTTTATTGGAACAGAAAGTGCAGTTCTGTTTGATATATTTTGAGTAAGAATTCTCATAGAACATTGGTCGTGAAGGTTTAAAGAGTAACTTAACACCCCTGAAAATCTTGTTTCTGCTGACCTCAGTGGTTTACCTTCTCACCTTGTCGAAGTGATGTAGACGTGTCTCAGTACACCGTGACCTCACTGTTGGGTGTGGCTACGAGTACAACCTGTGACCACACCTTGTCAGACGTTTTAAGTTAGTCTTTAATGGTAAGGCAAGATGCACAACACTGATAGTATTTCGGATCACTGTAGTGTGTCTGTGTGCATGTAGGTCACTGCTCTGTTGCGTTCTCACTGGTGTTCACCCCCCCCCGCCAAACTGTGGCAAACAAATCGCAAAGGCAAAACATTTTGCACGGATGGAACGAGTCATATCAGTAAACCAAAAAAATGTTGTTTGCAAATGTTTTCCTTTCAAACACCCCCCTGGTATGTCACTAATTAATCCCGCTTTGGTTGAAGGTGTGCTTACCTGGGAGTTATCGGTGTGGTTTTTCATTGGAATGAAAACCTGCACAGTCCCAAAGCTCAATGGCACGTTCGTTCTTATTGCGTTTCTTCCTAGTCCTTCACAACCCAGCTAACACACATTTCCTGTCCTCTGCTGTCTGTCTAGGTTCAAACCTCTGCAGAAGGTGGACGGTATGTCTGACAGCCTGTGTGGGAGCTCTCAGCACTGTAGCAGCACTCCAGAGCAGTCTGTGGCTGCTCAGAGCCAACACCACCAGCAGTACATAGGTAAGGACAGAAGCTAGTTGGCTGCCACGACAACTGAGTGTCTACAAATGTTTGACATCTACTTCTTTGTTCTGATTTTTTATTGTTTTTTTATGATCCCGTCTCTCATAACAGTACTAGATTTTGTTTTTCTTCTTCTGCCAATTAAATCACAAAGTGGAATCCTATTTGGCACAGCTACAGCCACGTGTTTGCTTTACTCAAACATACGTCATGAACACATGGAATAATAACTGTAAGATTGGTAGAATTAACTGTCAGGCATCTTGTTTGCTGAGACCATTATGGGATATGTGTTTCTGTGCTGACGCTATATGATCTACCTATATAGTTCTCATACAGTCTCTGTCTGCAGAAGGTCACGAGCTTTTGTGCCCGTGTGAGTGAAATGAGTGACACCTGTCTACATTTTTGCTTTATGCAGATACGTCCCACACATTGCCTCCATTTCCTTCTCCTGACTTGGGCACCCAGCCTCTGCCTGAGCGCATCAACATGAATGATATCAAGAAGCTGCAGACACTCTACAGAGACCACTGCGAGGTACGTCATATCACAGCACTGCTCTTTTTTTTTTCTTTTTTTTATTACAGCTTTCACAGCTTTCACACTTTAGGGAAATATTAAAATTTTGGGTAGTGACCTCCTCCTATTCAGACTTGCAGCAGCACTCATCCCTGATTACAGCACACACTGCTTTCTCTTCCCTCGCTCTCACAGGTAGAGGTCTCTGTTGTGGGAGTGCACTTTTCAGATTCAAGCACCGTTTTAAAAAAATCCAACAATATATTTGTGATCCGATTTTTAAAGATTTCGTTTGAGTAAGGACAAATGAGCTCAGGGCTGAGTGCCACAGGCATGTAAAAGAAAAAGTGGACTTTTTTATGAGATTTCTTGACTATAACAAAAATATAGAATTATATTAGCCTTATTGTGGTAAATGTGTTTAATAAGGGCAGATACACATCCTGAAACAGGAGGCACAAAGCAAAGCAAACTACAGCAGTCAACAGGTGTCCAGCTTCAAATCAATGAAGATCTGAATTAAGTATAATTTGGAGAAATTATGTGTTGTGTAATGATATTCCACAGTTTGCAGATCATAATTCATCTCTTGGTAGGACAATGAATTTGAGTACACAGAAGAATAACCTTCCAGGATGAAACGCTCTGGCAATGAGGAGAGTAAAAATAATATTTAGTATTAAAATTTGGGGGCTTTACAGGCAGAAGAGAGGCTGTGATTAAAGCAGTGGAGCTCTGGCTTTATCATATTATCCCTGCCCTCCCCTTGTCCAGTCTCACCACGCTCCCTTTGTTCCAGCCGTCTTTTCATCTCTGTGCAGCTTTCAAGACATGCCAATTAACCTTTCAGCGCGCTGGGTGGACATCTTGGTGTCTTTGTGGTGGCCTCCCCTTGGGCCTTTGTGTTGCCTTGTCTTTGGACAGGCCCACGGACTCCTGTCTTTGTCTGCCAACGCATTTCTGTCACTCTTACAGCTCTCATTGCCTCTGTGTGTTTAATGTTTATGCATTTCACTTTTTTCCCCCTTTTTTTGTGAGCCTACAGCGACCTGTTAACACATTAGCCAAGACCTTTATTGACATAATTTAAAGTTACAGCACAAATGATGCTAACAACTTGGCTTAAGCATAAAACAATCTGATTTCTTACTTTCATGCCATTAAATTAGTCTCTTTTTTAAATTTCTTTTAGCAGAGCTGTTAACAGATTTGTATCCACTGTCGGGCATCTATTCATTAATGTCATAGTAACAACAGCTAAATATTTTGGTATCAGCTGTTAGGTGAACGATTAGGTGTTTAATAAAACTTTGACGGTAATAAATCACACTGTAAACTGCAGTATTTGTCGTGCGTGTGCACAGGTGTGAGGGGTTAAGATTCGGGAATCTCTGCCGCAGGCTGCTCATCTGTCTGTGACTGTGCATGTGAACATGTTATTTCTCCTCCACACGTCTTAAAAAATAAAAACGTTTTTAAGACGAGCTGTTTTTCCAGTCTGGTGAAAAACTGTGGAGGCAAAAACGCTCTTGTTTAGCGGGGATGGGGAATTCTCCTTTTTGTTTTGGACCTGTTGCTTGGGGCAACCGTAAACAAGGTTGCCATGGCAACGGCTGGAGAGGAAGCAAAAACATATCATGTGATTGAAGCCCTACACTGCTGTGTAACAAGATCCAGCAGCCAGTGCATGTCCTGCCAGATCGAGAGAGACGAGAATCTCTGGACGCAGCGGGAATCATAAGCTCAATGCAGAGATATACTGTTGGGAGACCAACAACACAAGAGTTTGACCTCTGCTTCATGTGGAGTCCGGCTGACGTTTCCTCTGGTGAATGTCCTCAACAATGACTACAGTGCTGGAAATGTATGTTTTACTTTCATATTTGTGTGTCGAGGCTTAGACTCTTTCAGCTTATGTCTTCTTCTCTGGCCAAGCCTGGAAACTGTTGCATCTTTTTAGATCACTAACTTGCCTTTACTTCCTTTTGTGCTCTTGCAGTGTTCACTTGTGCGCAGTGTACTCTGCTTTCTAAGAGCCTCATACATATGAACAGGAAAGAGGAAGTCACGTGGGTTAGTTCAGGTCAGCGCCTTGCCACTAAAAGGAGGCAAATGCATGCATAAATCTATGCGACTAATCTGCTTCATAAAGGCCAGAGATAAAACCCTGAGTGAAATCAACTTAAAAAAACTCCAGATGAAGCCTAAATGTGGCCTTTAGGATCCTCCTGATGATTAATGTGCAGGGAGCCGTGTTTGAGCTGGCTCATTGTCTAAGCAGGAGGCCCGGAGTGAGCGAGAGGCTGCCTGTAGAAACTTTGTTGTGTGTCTGGTTGCCATGGCTCAGCTCTGTATGTTTTGCACCCCCCCCCCTTCCTTCCTCTCTCTTCCCTCCTCTCCATTCCCCCCCCTCCCTCCCTCCCTCCCTCGCTGCTCTCCTGCAGGCTACTTTAGACGTGGTGATGAACCTCCAGTTCCACTACATCGAGAAACTCTGGCAGACCTTTTGGTATTCAACACCGCCATCTAGTGATGGAAATACCACCATTCCCAGCAGGTCAGATCACATACACAATACAAAGAG
Organism: Gadopsis marmoratus; assembly: GCA_036023855.1. Taxonomy (NCBI): domain Eukaryota; kingdom Metazoa; phylum Chordata; class Actinopteri; order Centrarchiformes; family Percichthyidae; genus Gadopsis; species Gadopsis marmoratus. Next base: position 3,519 of record JAVQJF010008895.1, on the reverse strand, counting down.
CTAAAGCGTCAGTATTTAAAAGAAAGCTACCTGACTTTTATTTGAAAGACGTCAGTATCTATAATTTGGGCGCATGTATTTTTTCCCTCCCGTCTGCGTGTAGTGATGACGACCTGGAAGGTGTGATCCCCACCGAGAAGCTGGTGGCTCTGTGTAAATATGAACCAATCAGACTATGGATGAGGAGCTGTGACCACATCCTCTACCAAGCTCTGGTAGAGATCCTCATCCCCGATGTTCTGCGTCCTGTTCCCAGTCAGTACTACTGATATTTCTAGTTGTTATGATTTTAATAAAATACTATGTATACTATGTATTGTCACTTTAAGAAACACACACTGATGAAGTAATACCAATACAGCAAAGTCTAATTCTCAGTGTCCCAGTATTACTTCTTTGCGCCCTCAGTAATACACTGACACGGCACCCAACGTTACATTGAAGGGATTTTGCCATTTATTCTGTTCCAGAACAATTTTTCTCTTTGACGCTCTTTGAAGTCAGTTCGTAATCCAGGCTGTTCTGTTTCTTCAGGCACTCTCACTCAGGCCATCCGTAACTTTGCCAAGAGTCTGGAGGGCTGGCTGACCAACGCCATGACCAACTTTCCTCAAGAGATTGTACGCACCAAGGTACCAAGAAAACCTCTGATCCCCTTTTCGCCACCTGTTATCTGACTTGTTTGCGCACATAAAATGTGTGAATTGTCATTAAATCACATTTGCTCACATCTCCAGCCTTTTCAGTTACCTGTAATCATTTCATGTGTCAGATGTTACTATGCACAGTCCCTGCCGCCTCCTCAGTGACCTTAATGATGGCATCTGTTCATGTTTATGTTGATGCAAGACAAAGCAGGGATTCCATTGAAAATGCATCACATTTACAATGTTTGCTTTGGTAAATTTCTCCGGAGGTGGTCTTGGTGTCTGGAATGTAAATCTGCATATATTCAGTATTTTCAGTGCTTCTGGCAGGAAACTTGCCAGAAACACGAAAAGCCCTAGACACCCAAACATTTGCATTTATGTCTGACACAATTTGGTTATAATATTCACCTCAAATTTCTCTGGTTCTGTCTCCATGGTGTAGGTGGCAGTGGTCAGTGCGTTTGCCCAGACACTGAGACGCTACACCAGTCTGAACCACCTGGCCCAAGCAGCCCGCGCCGTCCTCCAGAACACCTCCCAGATCAACCAGATGCTCTCTGACCTCAACCGGGTGGACTTTGCCAACGTCCAGGTAAACCTGTTTGACAGTTTCCCCGCTTATTTAACATTAAGACTTCATGCATAAACTGTCAGATGCCGCATTGCTTAAGGCGCAGACTGTGTCGACTCTCTCTGGGCTTCCCGTCTCTCGCTGTGATGTGGTTTTCTTGCTGAATGTGGTCGGGTGTGTTTGTCGCGTCTAACAGGAGCAGGCGTCATGGGTGTGTCAATGTGATGAGAGTGTGGTTCAGCGTCTGGAGCAGGACTTTAAGGTCACCCTGCAGCAGCAGAGCTCTCTGGACCAGTGGGCTACCTGGCTCGACAACGTGGTCTCTCAGGTCCTGAAGCCTCACCAGGGAAGCCCCAGTTTCCCCAAAGCTGCACGCCAGTTCCTGCTCAAATGGTCCTTCTACAGGTACGAGGAGGGAACAACAAGGCTGTACACCTTCCTTAAAATCCTTCTGTGACGGTGAAGCTGTATGACACCAAACAGCATTTTACAGATTGTCTGTTTTTCTCTCTCTCTCCCTGTGTAGCTCCATGGTGATCAGAGACCTGACCCTGCGTAGTGCAGCCAGTTTTGGCTCTTTCCACCTGATCCGCCTGCTGTACGACGAGTACATGTTTTACCTGGTGGAACACCGTGTGGCTCAGGCCACTGGAGAAACTCCTATTGCTGTTATGGGAGAGGTAAGAACGGAGATATTTGAAACTGCTCAAAACACTTTGACAATGACGACGTTTTGTTGACCAATACTCTCTCATCTCTTAAATCACAGTTCAGTGACCTGAGCTCTATGATGCCATCGTTCATGGAAAAAGGTCAGCCTTTATTATTTACAGTGCTGGTTTTGATATTAGCCTGGTTATGTCCTAATTAACTGTCTCTGGGTTTCCCCCCAAACCGGTCTGGTGATATTCTCCAAAAAAAAAAAAAAACAGCCCTAAAAGACAAATAGCCAATGCCTGATGTTGTCCAAAAACTATAAAAAAAACACCCATCACTAATGAACAACACTAGTTTATTTTGAGTCAATCCAACAAACACTGTCCTGCTCCTGGAAATGCTCACTTGCACAAATTAAACTGTAGCTGAAAGTAGTTCCTAGCAAATACTCATACTTTCTCTGGTTTGAGTAACATTTGAAGTGTCCAGTTGTTTAATTTAAAAAAAATTAAGTAGATATTTAGGACATCATTTTTTACGACATACTATATATACTATGACATTTTGTACAGCATAGTATACTGTCACGTTTTTCATGACATACTATGGATTTTTTTACGACATACTATGGTGTTTGTTACGACAAACTATACTATGAAGTTATTATTACCTACTATGAAGTTTTTTGTGAAATTCTATACTATGTTTTTTGACGTACTATACTACAAAGTTTTTTGCGACATACTATACTATGACATTTTGTACGGCATAGTATACTGCCACGTTTTTTATGACATAATATGGATTTTTTTTACAACATACTATACTATGACGCAATATAAAAAATGTTTACGACATACTATACTATGAAGTTTTTATGACGTAATATGAATTTTTTTACGACATACTATACACTTTTTTATGACACCATAAACATTTTTTATGATGTACTATACTAGTTTTTTATGACGTACTATGAAGTTTTTTTTAATAAAGGACTATACTATGAAGTTTTTTACGACATACTATACTATGACATTTTGTACGGCATAGTATACTGTCACGTTTTTCATGACATACTATGGATTTTTTACGACATACTATACTATGAGGTTGTACGACATACTATACTATGAGGTTTTTTGTGAAATTCTATACTATGTTTTTTATGACGTACTATACTACAAAGGTTTTTACGATGTGCTATACTATGACATTTTGTACGGCATAGTATACTGTCACGTTTTTTACGACATACAATCTTGGAGTTATCTTTGATCAAGGACTGCTTTTTTTCACCTACGTCACATTGCAAAAATTAGACACATCTTATCTAAGGAAGATGCAGAAAAATTAGTTCATGCATTTGTTACCTCAAGGCTGGATTACTGTAACTCTGTATTATCAGGCAGCACCAATAAGTCCCTTAAGACTCTCCAGCTGATTCAAAATGCTGCGGCACGTTTACTGACAAGAACCAGGAAAAGAGATCATATGACTCCAGTATTAGCATCTCTACACTGGCTACCTGTAAAATCCAGAATAGAATTTAAAATCCTTCTCCTCACCTATAAAGCCCTTAATGGTCAGGCAGCATCATATCTTAAAGAGCTCATAGTACCCTATTACCCCACTAGAGCA
>JAVQJF010008893.1:0-16800 GCA_036023855.1 Gadopsis marmoratus | reverse complement strand
CATAGTTGCGAACTAGTATGCCAAAATGTCCAACTAGTACTGGCAAAGACCGAACTAGTTAAAGACACACATGTGTGATATCAAGGATATGTAATAAATGCTCAAATGGCTTTCCATATAGACCCGCGTTGCCATGTGCGACCACAACACGTCACAGGATAGGCCCTGCAGCAGCTGCACTTGAGTTGTGTGGTTAAAGGATAAGGCCGCCACTATTCTATAGTCTTCTTATTGTCGACAAATCTCACAAAAAGACCAAAAACCAACAATGAGTTAGCCTGACTTCCCCAGCCTGTTTACACACACTGCTAGAGATGAACATCTCTTAAAAATGATACACAGATAATTCTTGTTGGTAGGATCAATTAATGGGCTTTCTTCTTAGTATAAGAGAAATAAAGCATTTCACCAGATTGAGTGTGCTCCTCAGAGGCACATTTCTACAGGTCAGAGTTTTAGTAGTATTGAGTTTAGCCATACACTACACTTGCCTATTATACTGTGTAAGATCAGAGCAAATGAACTTCCAGTATTGGCAGACTTTAGGTAAATATCCTGGCAGATTACTATTTAAAGGTGTATACTTTGCACATCATTCTTTAGTACAGGATTTAACACAGCAGAAATGCTATCAAATAATAAAATCCAGATTTCTTTAAAATGGTAAAAGTAAAAAAAACAAAAACACCTGTGAAGCAATTACTTCATTATCCTGGAAGCAAAATTAAAAACTGTCTCCTGACACATGCGTCGATATGTAGTGGTAATAGCCAAAGGTGGAAATTCCATCACATTGCAATATACTTCATGAGCTTCTCCCCGATTATGTACGCCCCCCCCATACCAGAGCAGAGGGAGGTCTCCTTGATACAGAGTTTAGGCTTTAATTTAACTAAAGTGGTCAGATTTATGCATTTTGAATAAAGACCATCAGTTTGCATTACCTTTGCTTGGAAATTCCACATGCACACACTTGAAATCACGTACGGACACGGACGAGGACATTCAAGCTAGTGCGCACACACACACTCATAAGCATGATAACGGACATTAACGTAGCGGTAATGCTAATTTCGAGAGTAATTGGTCCTTTGAGAAAATGTCTCTTAGAGAAGCACAAAAAAAATAATGCAGAAAATGAGAAAGTTGAGTTGTTTGATATCACATGATCAAAAGGGAAAGAATATTAACAGATACAACAGAGTATGATGTAATAACTTGCTTCAACAATCCCCTGCTCTCTTTTTTTTGTTTGTTTTTTTTTACAAAGTTTTTCTAAAAACAATGCATATCATTTTAGAAAGAGGCGCCTAGAGTACAAAAATAATGTGGTACCCTATGGAGGACCGAAGCTGCCATAATAAAAAATAAATGACTAATAAATAATAAATTAATGAATTAATATTCCATTAAATTTACCAGAAATAATAAATAATAAAAATAAATGTAGGCATTAAGAAATTGATAAAATGTTATATATATAAAAACGTATATTTCTGTATTTTCCCTTTGCATATAAATTCAAATTGTCACCTGTTCCTCTGTGTTCACCTGTGTCTGTTTTCCTCGTTAGTCCTGTGTATTTAAGTGGTTTGAGTTGTCCTTGTCTTTGTGGCATCATAGCCAATGTCGGTGTGGAAATACGTTTGAAGTCAAGCTCAAACGTGACAATATTATATTTTGAGTAAAAACACTAACCCCCTATACCACTGTTCTCAAAACTTAAATTACATGGGGGCTTGAACATTTGTTGAGGAATGCAACTGGTCTTCCTTGCTTTTATTTTAAACAAATCTTTATTGCATATTTAAAAGGGTGGACCACACATATACAGTGCATTAATATAAACATAGACACAAGTAATAATATAAAGTGCAACTTGTTGCCAGTGTCCAGTCACATGTCATGCGGCTTGAGATTGTAGTTCTAGAGAAAAGTATGGCGTTAGTTTTATGCCAGAAGTCCTGTGTGTGATAAAACATGCTCGTGAGCAAAGTATAGTATTTCACAAGTGTAGCTAATAAATAACAAGTAAATTGCTGGGTTGTTAAACGAAGCCATCTACTAGCTTCAGTAAATACATTTTCAGTATGTAAATATCCAGAGACAGACTGTTAAAGAGTAAGACCTTTTTTTTTTGTTTAAACAGAAACAGAAGTCCCGCTCAAGGACGTTGAGTTGTTGCAGGAAGTCAGAGTTGAACAAAAAGGTCTGTCTCTGTAGGGATCCTTCCCATGATGTTATCAGACACTTCAGATAACAATCTGAGCTGCCTGTTTTTTTTGTGAGGACTTTGGGTCATTGTAGGAATTCATTGTAACTGCTGTGAAATCACACCAAGTACATCTGCTGTCATTTGCTCTTACTTTCTTTATGCCAGAGTATCTTAAAACTTTGTATGATGGTCTGTATAATTAGTTTGTCAAGTAGGTACCTTCCATCTACTACTGTTATGTGAATGTCATGAGTTGAGTTCATTGGCGGCACCAATTCTTCAGAAACGTCATATCTCCAAAAGCGTTACTTTTCAGGAAATGACACTGCGTTGTCAAAGTTTGTATTGTGTCTTTATACTGTATATGATCAGATACTTGCATGTGTCATTATATCATTAATATTTTACCAAAATTTAACTCAAATGGAGTTACGAGGTTTTTGACCAGTGAATTTCAAGATACCTGTTTTGTCCGTCATTGACTAGAACAGCCGCATCTGCAGGCTACGTGCATCGCATTACGGAAGACAATCTTAAGTAGCGACTGATCAAGTGAGCGATCCGCTACAACATTAGTCTGATGTTTGACATCTAGTGTGCTGAGCCTCGGCAAGCTAAGTACTACACTTTGTCATCATCAAGTGACGTTGGAAGTAATCAGGACAGTAACTTCCGCTCTGCTGTGTTTCCCACTTCATTCAAGATGGAGGCGGGGCGGAGTTACACGGTCTAGCCCACAGTTTGAGGATCCAATGGCGTTAAGAGATTTAGTCACACACCCTTTTTAATGCTCTTCATTGGTTAAATATTTGTAAAACCCACAGACAGGCATGAAGGGTGACCAATAGCATTGATTTACGAAAAAAAATTTAAATGACAAAATGTGGTTTCCGACGATATGGCATCTGATTATTGTGTAAAGAGAGGGGGAGGGGCGGCTCAGAAGACCAAATCTCAATTTGCCAAGAGCAACAACCTGTCTGGGTCTGGTCATGATAACACACACAGGCTTTATCTGTAAATTTCTTGTTAAGGAGAATCAAAGCGCACGACTGCGCTCCTGACCACGTGGACCGTGTGTGTTTTTAGTCTACCTGTATGTGTGTGTGTGAGTGGAGGTCCGGACAGTCAGCCTGGTCGTCTCCTATTATCGACCAGCAGCAGGGTGTCTTTATCTCCTGCCATGCTCCGAGCTCTTCACTCTGACAGACTGTTGGCCAACGCAGTTGCTCTGGCACGGCATCACAGCTCTCAGTTTTGGAAAGCGCTCCACCGCCCCAACACTCCTGGGTAGTGCTGAACTTTTGACCCTTTCTGTTTTGGAGACAAGTACCACCACTCTGTAATCCCCTAATCCTTTTCCACCAAGACTTCATTGCAATTAAAAATGCACGGTAAGTACAGCCTTGTCCCTGCTTCTGCTGCACAGACAGCCAAGCCCGTCTCCATTTCAGAAAGACATAATTTCTGTGAATTTCAGCTTATGGCGTAGAGAAGATGAGTGGGCTTGATTTGAGCCACCTCTCCTTACCATCTGTTGTATCTGCCTCGTATTGCCTGTGTGTAAGGTAAGCCTGTTTCAGCGTGCAAAGCTGTAGGAACAGGCAGAGCCGAATGCAGCTGAGCGAGTGACCGTCTAATCCCCTTAACATATGGGACAGTGTCAGCACCAGCTCTAATTCATTACCGAAAATGACTGTGGTTGAAACTGCGAGGGGAAATAAAAGGTTTGAGATTCCTGCATGGGATGCAGCAGCAGCAACCAGCATGTTCAGGTGCTACACGTCTCAATCCATAATCAGAAGAGAAGAAATGCAGATTGCAACTAACATCAGTTTACTTATAGTATATGAATGACACTCCCCACTCCTTTGAGGCTACGCACACTTTCAACTTCTGACTTTCCGAGTGAGGAGATGTTAAATTTTGTTTTCCTCCCTCTTCCCTCTCGCTCCCATCATATATTTATAGAGTCTCTTTCCGGGGTTGGGAATTCAGAAAGAGAGATTATGATGGTTCCTCTGAGGACTGTCCTTCGTGCCAAACTTTTCTATTTTTTCCCCCCCATTTGCATCCAGATACATCCCTCCTGATTAGGCTGTCAGAATCTTTCTACCAGACATCTCAATTTGTAAACATCTGAAAACATTTTCATCTCATGCTGTGTCATTCTCGCAGCAGATGCACGCAGACACTGCAAGTGAAAGCACCACATTAAGCTCTCAAATGTGAACACTTGGCCTTGCATCTTCAGCGCTCACAAATGGAAATTCATATATCACTTTACGAGCAGTGAGTGTTTGCATGTGTTTAGCAAAGACCATCTTCAAAATCCAAAATCCTCTTTTATTCATAGCATTAATAGTTGTTGATTGAAATTTTCTTCAAGTTTTTAAATATGATGGGAATGTTTTTTTTTAGCAATCAGTTGTGAATCTTCAATGCACATGTGTAATATAACACTGCGCTAATTAGTTCCAACAGTGCATGTACTGCTGCCCTATATTCTTGTATAGCATCAGTGTTTAGCTGAGAGTGACTCAGTGAGCGATTTGCATGTGTGTTCTGTCCTGAACCTCCTATTTCACATACAGTATATTCACATTTGTGCCACCGGTTTCTTTCTATTTCTCTTACATGTAATTTAAATCATGTCAACTCTGCCATCAATAATCATAATCAACATAACGTAAATGCATTGCTGATAGTTTTACATTACTGAAAGGAAGAAAAGTGTGTCTGTGTAATGCTCCTTTAGCCTTTCTGAGTGGGAGGGGGGTTTTGTACATGTTTGAGTGGCAGCTGATCCAGCAGGGGCATGAAGCCGAACATAAAGAAACTGAGAACATTAGCTTACAGTTAGGGTTTGGTAGTAGTGGTATTGAAGAATAATGATCACACCAGTTAGCATCTAATAATTTTTTAAGCTGTTCAGTATGCTAATGCTCATGAGCTAATTACCGATCTAGCCTGGAAGATGACATTAGCACAACTTTTTCCCAGGTGGATTTGTTTGGTACTTTGTTCATGTCAAGTCCTCCAAATAAAGCCACCAAGTATATGTTGTCAGCCCCACAAACATGACATGATTTGAGGCGTTGTATTTGTTTATAATGACAAACCCACAGAGTGTTGTGAACGCTAATTCGAAATATGTGTATGAGATGAGCGTAGGATAATAGTGGAGGAGAGGAGAGTTTCTCTGTTGAGGCCAGAGAGCCATCAGAGGAGAAGAGGTAAGAGAGAGAAGACTAGAGGAGTAGTCCAAGGGATCTCCAATTACAGTTACAGGAAATGTAAGTTCTAAATTACATGAGGTCCCCTGGTAATATAATAAAAATCTAAATTCTCTTCGGCCATTCTATTCTACTGCCCAGTCAGAGCTGTCATGGTGACACAAGGCTTGGTTAACGAGCATTGAGAGGCTACTCTAACGTTAATATGCTTGGCCGTTTACCCAAAGGTCAGTAAATGGCAAAATAAATGCCTAATGATTTAACTGAAATAAAAGTGAAAGGTTGGGAAGGTGGCAAACTGTTAACATGATGTTAGCAAGCTGGCTGCTTGCTGCTCAATAATGTTGGTTTTCAAGTGAAAAGCATAATGACTGCTAAATGCATACATGCGTGTAATGGTCCGCTCCATTTGCTGCTGTGTAGAAAAAATGCAAACAGTGCGCACAGATTGTGAATCAGAGGGCACAGATTGTATAGATGCACAGATCACGGATTGTAATCACGGATTACAAAACTGAGGGCACGGATTACATGTAGAATTTAATTTTTCTACCATGTGCCTGTTAAAAGGGACTTTTTCCTTGCCACTGTCGCTTAGTGCTGTTCATGGTGGGAATTGTTGGGTCTCTGTAAATAAATTGTCGGTCTATATGAAAAAGTGCCCTGAGATAATTTCATTACGATATGGCGCTATACAAATAAAACTGAATTGAATTACACCTCATATGTATTGAAAATGTCACTGAGCTATGTCCAACTCAGCCATACCCGCTACTCAAAACCAGTGTCAGTGGAATGAAATGGCCAAGAACACAGCAGCTTTTGTCCCAGTCTATGGGTTGTGTCCAGGATGTCTGCCTCATTTGGGCGTTACCTCCTGTGCTCATTAAGCTTCCCTCTTGTGCAGACACTGAGGTCTTGCGTTCACCTGTAGCTCATCCCCTCATTATGAGATGTGTATTTATTTGCCAAAGCTTCCCCTAGTTAGTTGTTGGTGCATTGTAGGTGGTTCAGGTCGGTACCTATGTTGCGGTTGTTCGCCCATCCGTGGACTTGAATGGATCTGGTGTTTTTCCTCTATGGACGTTGATGACTTTTTGATGTACCTTCCTTTGTTACGTTCTGATGTATTCTTTGCCGGGGTTTTGATGATCTCAGTATTTCTGTTTTCTTACTTACATACTGTATTTCCTCAGATAGCAGCCGGGGTCTTTATTTAGCTGAACTGCAGAAGGTACCAGGCCTTTATTTGAAGCAGGCTTGTATTAGAGGCAGGCCGTTGTTTCTAATTTCCTGTGTATAATTGGTCATGTTTTATTACGAAGCCTCGTTTTGATTCGCTCCTGTTTGCCCAGTTGAAGTTACTGCATCACGCTGTTACTCAACGCTTCCTGTATCAGTTTAAAATTAAAAGCCTTATAACATTTTAGTTGACAGAAATCTTTACACTTAATTTCTTAACAAGGCTGCTATTGTGTAACATTTGCAGGAAACGTATTGTGGAAAATGAATTGACTTGCAAAGTTCCCAAACAGTGCTTGAAAGGTAGCTGCTGCCATCTTGTGATGCTTGTGAGTTACTACAACATACAATTTGGCTGAGACGTAAACACGCCTGCAGTGTCTTTCTTCATGTTCCAGGAGTATCGCGGGCAGAACCACTATGACTGTCGGGGGGGGGTACAATGAATACAATACTAATGACTACAATAGAATAATCGGCTGCTGAGCAATTAACCTTACAGCATCACCTGGCATCAAACTGAACGTACTATTCTAACTGTATACAGTCAGAATCAATACTGAACGTAGCGGCTTTATGAACAGTGATGCATTCATCTACTGTTGGTTGTTGTTGGATGGTGATGGTTTCACTTACTGAAGTGCATACAAAACAAGCATCTGACCAGTGATGCAACCATTTAACTTAGAAAAAAATCTCCACTGAAATGAATGACATGATTCAACCTGTAAGGTATTAAGGTTTAGGTACAAAAACCAAAACTGACTGTTAGAAAAGGGAGATCACAGTTTGATTCCCATTTCCTACTAAGTCATACACTTTGTCGAAATATACACCCTAACATACACCTCCTACCTACAAAGTTCCACCTCTGTACCTCACAGACATGAGTCATAATACACCTGACCGTTGGATATATAGGTGAAATTAAACATTGGAATGAATATCTGGATTTCTGCCATCATTTTGTCTAGTGAGGAGAGTCTCATTGAACAGCAAGAGAAGGTGCATGCAAGATTAGGAGACGTTAACTAGAAAGCTATGGTTGGTTGCTGTTACTGCTTTATGCCGTTTTAAAGTCCAAAACAGCTTTTAATGAACCTTTGCTTTGAGATTGTTTGTTCAAATGTTGCTTCCAAGGTCGAGAAACATTAAAAGTTTAGCATTTAAACCAACGTGGATGAGAAGTCCTGAAAGTGCTCAGAATTGTGGCATTTTTGGCATCTACAATTCCATGGCAACTGGGCAAATCCATCTGCTGAGGAAGATTGAAGTTCCAGAACATGGACCTTTGACTGTTTTGTTTGTATGCAAAGAATTTCTGTAGCCAAGCAGTTGCATTCGCACTGGTTAATACACAATCAAGAGGCACCATCATGAAACCAAATAAGATTTAAAACAGAAAAGAGGACATGAACGGTAATTTGCAGAGATATTTATGCTGTCGCAGAAACAAACATGCAGTATAATTGCACTTAAACCTGAGTATGTCTAGCATGTATTGAAATGTGTGCATATGCTCAGGAGTGTGTATTAATGCAAAGTAAGCACCCCTCTTTAATGTTTCACTTTGTACATGACAGCACACACCTCAGCCTGACACGTTGCACCTCTTCAAAGATTGACATTCCAGGCAACATATCATTTCTTTCAATCATTCTTTCGTGCTACTTGAGATGTTTGGTTCCTGGAGTAGAGATCCGTGTTAGAGAGCAGAATTTCATCAAATGTTACCTTTTGTATAAAGTGACTAATCTTTTTAATCCCCCAGTCAGATCGCCCTTTAAATAGAGTGACAAACAGATAGGGTGGATTAAGGGGGAGAAAGGGCAGCCTCTCCACAGAAAATCACACTTGCACCAAAGCAAGAGTGCAGTGATAAGATAGGCTGTCCTTGGTATGAACATACTTCACTGTGGGGATTTTGAAGGGTTGTTCATGAAGAGCTTGGGTTCAGAATAAATGAGATTGTACCGCACATGATTGGCAAATTCATCATAATGTACATTTTCATACCAATCCCATGAAAAGACCCAAAGCAACACTGATTGTATCTACTAACAAGTATTGTGTGTGTGTATATTCTACAATCACTTTTCTGCTGCCATAAATATTTGCTAGAGCATGAAACGTCTAAAAATCCATGGCTGAAAATAGTCCCCAACAAATGCATGATTTCCCGCTCTTTGAGTAACGTTTGCTAAGAACTACAGAGTGTAAAGATTAACTTATATACTGTATTTGTGACCAGTTGTAGGGAGTTACATCTTCAGTAGGAACCTGTGGACTCGGGGCTGACAGACAGAGTAGGAAAGTCAAGGGAGGTGGACTAACACAATGTTGGTGTTGGCCTTTTCATTGGATTTGTTGCAAGTAAGGAAATATAGAATAACACCAGTGATATCCTATAATGGGAAACATCTGTGCAGGAAATATGGAGCTTTCATTTACAGCAGCTTAATTCAAGTCAGTTCAGTTTTATTTGTAAGTATAAGTATACGTCCCAAAGTGTCAAACTACTCCTTTAAACAAAATCCACAGCAACAGCAGCAAATTTAAAAAAGGATCTTTGGAACATGACTTTAAATGGTACGGTTTGATGACTGTGATTTATGTGAATATACACTTGTTATGTTTTGTAGGAGTAAAAACCCCCAAACAGCAGCGATGATGTTTGGCTGAAATGAAATGCATCAGACCTCTTTACGACCTGTAAGCTCCGGCTCCATGAGAACTGATTGGGTCTTCATTTTAAAATGCGGGGCTTGTCAGAAGATGATGCCAGTGGCTGTAAAGCGTAGCACATCCCCGGTGTGCTACAAAGTCCCCTGTCAGAAACCCGACGGGGAGGCTGTCACCGACACGATGCTTTCTGCATGCTTCCACACTTTAGAGATGAGTATTTTTTATTTCTCTCCTCAAACTCAAGGGAAAGGAATAAACAAATAAAATGTAAATCTAAAAAAAAAAAAAAAAAAAATGGAGAAGGTGAGAAAGGGAAGAATGATGTGGGAATTGGCTTTGTGGAACTTTTTTCAAAGGCGGGTTCATTTCTGTCAAACAATGTTTTAACATTTCATGGCTCCATATGAAATGGTTCAGGCAAAGGAGCTGAAATCAATTATACAATGCTAAATCTTCTAGTATCCAAAGCCCCTCTGAGAGGCTCAGTGATGTTCACATAACAGGTGCAGTGATAAGGTCCAAAGATCCGCAGTACTGATTTCTCATTCCTTAGATTGAATTTAACAATATCTACTGCTGTACTTATATTACTGTATGTCTCCAAACAATTTCCCATTAAAATATTATGAAAGCCAATACATTACTGATAAATGCAGTCTTCAGCTGCCTTAACACCTATAATTCATGGCAATAAAGTGAATTCTATCCAGCCTTCATCAATCTCGGCCTTTTATCAGTTTTTCAAATTGAATTAAAGTCAGCGCCTCGCTCAAAGGGGATTTAAAGCAACCTGCTCAGAATATGCTGGGCTTCTGAGCCTTTAGTGTTGTGCCTGGAATGCCAAGCAACAATTAATCCCCATAAAATGGAGCTCTGTGGCATTGGCTGGAATTAAGGTCCTAACACAAAGTCAATCAAGAGGATCAGCGGGCCGGCAAGTAGAGTGCCAACAGCCCCATTCCTAACTGATGGAAGATGAATGGTTGGCTTATGTTCCACTGGATCAAAAAGACAACAGCCGATAACAGGTTACCAAATTTCTACCAACTCATATTGTTAAATTTTTAAAATGTTATTGGAATCAGTTCTTGCCCTGCTAGGGTCTGAGGAGATGGCTATGTTGGTTTGTCTGAAAAATATTCAGGGATGGCAATTCCGGTCAGTTTGTCGCTTGGTCCACCACTTTGGTCTACACTGAAATAGCTCAATAAGTATTGGATGGATTGCCATTGTACAGACAATCACCGTCCCTGGATGACGGACTTATCTCCCTTACCTTTCCTCTAGTGAGGTTGACATTTGTGGATCAGGGTGAAACATCTTGACTACTGTATGGATTGCCATTAAATTTTCTATTGATATTCAAGGTCCCACAGGATAAATCCTACTGACTTTAATGATCCCCTGACTTTTCATCTTGCGCCACCAGCAGGTTTCACATATTCAGTGAAATATCTGAATGTCTATGGAATGTGTATGGATTGGCTCAAATCTTTGTGTGCACATTCATGGTTCCCAGATGATGAATCCTGCCGACTTTGATGAGACACTGAATATTCCTGTAACCTCACAAAGAGGTTGACTTCTTTGGCTGTTATCGAAATATGTTGACAACATACAGAAATTCATCGCCCCAAAATAATTGATTATTATGACTTTTATTCCCTGACCTTTCATCTAGCGCCATCATCAGGTCATAATTTCAATGTGTCCAGCACAATGGTTTATAACTAGTTTTCTACAGTCATTTTGCTTCAGGATTGAGTGTTTTTTTACATCACCAATGAGTGTCAACTCATTGCGCTTTGTTGCAATCCATGTATCATAGTCATGTTTAGTCTAACTACATGGAAAATGCAACAATTTCACCCACATTCACATGCTATATTTAGATTATGTAACCGCAGTCCAATAGACCAACACTGCAATCCATACAGCCATGCCGCTAACATGGCTAAAAACCGTGTGGCTGCATGGCTACGGAGCAAAGAGAGTCTGTCATAAATGGATGTTGAGCTGGCGTGGTAATTACTTCCTAATAGGGGGAGTGTCTTCAAACAGTGCCATACTGCCTCAACAACAATATTACCTGAATTAAAACTCATCTATGTGGTTAAATCAGATTCACACCATGAAATCCAATTTCCTGAAGATGAGCGTTTATAGAATCTGAAGAGATTGGAAGCTTATCCTGGACCTTTTTGTAGGGGGGTACGGGGGATCCTCCCTTGGGATTTATATTTGATAAAAAAGCTCTATTTTTATGCCTTTTTATGCACTCTGGCACCTTATTTACCTTCAAAAGTACACATTTTAAGCTAAGCTAAGTTACGTTATGCTTTATTGATCCCTGTAGGGAAATTCATTCCCTGCATTCAACCTATCCTAAGTGTTAGGAGCAGTGGGCAGCTTGGTCACAGTCAAGGGCACTGACAGGAGAATTAACGTATCACATATGATTTGATGGTGCGCGAAACAGGAGCACCTGGAGGAAACCCACCAAATCCCACAGAGCGGGGCCTGCTAGCTGTGGGGCAACAGTCACTTAGCCCAGTCACTGAAAAACTGAACTGTGTACCTCAAAAACAGTTGCTTACGTTCCAGATTAATGAAGAATGGTGAAGTTAAAAATAATAGTAGTTGTCAACAATTAGTTTTAGTATAGTGTAGAAATTGAATACTTCACACACACACAATTTTCAGATACAGTTCATCATCTCTCCATCATCTGCTGCTCTCTCTGTATCTCTTTCTGTCCATCATCTGCGGTGAGTTTTCACCTGTAGTAAAATTAATAAGTTGGTCATTTATAGTTTAAGTTCGCCACACCGCAACGTAAAGTTATGCAACATGATGTTTGTAAAATAGCTAGGAAACCCTTCTTTGTGGAAATATGATTTATTTACGAGGAAACACCCAGCTAAAGGAAAATAAAAAGCATGCAGTGGGATCAGATGAATATGGGGGGCTAACAACAGCACCTACAGTCATGGTGAAGTGAAACATACTTCATGTTATTAAAAAAAATCAAGCAGTTTCAGCCATTATTGAAAAGTTACTACATAGGCTAACTTCTTACCCTTCCTTCTCTTTTGAGATTGAGTTGGTTGTTTTTCCACCCGGACCTGCATGCTCAGCCATTTCTTCTTCCAAAGCTAGACCCTTTGTATGCCGCCCTCTTCCCTAAGAGGTTTTGCAGTGGTATAGCACCATTTATACTGCTTCAGCCTTTGCTTCTGAGAGAGGACAGTCGTGGAAAATGCAAACAGGTAATTTAGTGTGTCCAAACAAACAACCAGCGATGTCATTTTGATGGAGATTTACAATCTCTAGAACACCCAATGATTCAATTCAAGGTGATATACCGTGAGTTTATTCTTTTATTAGGAATAAAAGTACATTAATGTGGCCGGGCCACAGTAAGGCCTAAATTTAGCTTTAGTTGCAATGACCCCTTTAACTTCACTTTCAATCCCACAGATTCAGTGCTGATGCATTTGGCTGTCAGTGAAAGGCAGAGACAAGGACTTCCCCCAAAAATACAAAATGTATGATTAAAATATATTTAAAATGTGAACAATAGGCAACCATTTATTTAAAATATTTTATATTTTAAGTATGTTGGGTGATTAAAAATACTACACATCAAATAAACCAAAACATTGGTAAGTCATAATTATTGATTGTTAGCCATTTTAGTGGGGTACATCCTGGACTGGAATAGTTGGGGGAAAATGATGCAGGTAAAGTTTTTCTCACCACACACACACACGTCGCAGCAAAAGAAGAAAGAGGTGTAATTTGTGAAAATAAGTGCAAAATAATTTAAGCAATCTGCAAGAAAACAAAACTAAATGTTTGATTGACCTGCCGCCATGCACACACCACTACTACTTAATAAACTACGGTGGCTTGGGAGTGACATTCACTGCTTGCAACATTAATGCATGGTCAGAATAAATGACTTATGATTATTATTATTCCCTTTAACTTCTTTATCTTCTATGTTTGAAGACACATTCTCTTTTTATACTGGGCGAAAACTTACCGCCTACATTTAGATTGTGCTAAACCAATACTTTGTGCCCACAAGACTGACATTCCTATTTGCCAGAAGACCTGCTGAGAGCCCAGCCACATTAAATCTACATCGCATGGTGTGTGAGAATGCCAGTTTGAAGGGCCACATTATTCACTCAGAGGTCATGTTAAAATGGAACACCTTGCGATTTCTTTTTTGTCCCCTTTCCTCTTGCCAGAGGCAGTCGTGAAATTAGAGGGTGAACCATTTCAAACCTGGCAACTAATTGCTGTTAGGAATAAAGCTGGGAGCCTGGCGAAGATAAACACCTTGTATAAATAGAAATAGGCAGTTATATATGCAGAAAACGCTGGCTCGCATCAGAAGTGTAAGATGGAGCTGGCAGCTAAAGCCAGATCTGGGTGCATGGTGAGAATGGTCCACCCGCAGGAGTGAAGAATTGACTGCACTGAAAATATTTCATTAGCCACACTCAGTCCACGCATTGTTCCCCCCGAGAGTGCACCTGAATCCTGAGCAAGGCACTTGAGTTGCATGGGAAATGAGAATGGGAAAGGGAGTGTCACAAAATTGAAGGGTTGGTTCACCCAAATTTCACATTTTTCACTTACCTCTAGTAGTATCTAGCCATGTGAACAGATGTTTTTGAGATTTCTGCCTCCACAGCAGCGCAATGACTGTGAAAGGAATTTAATTTGTGGTCCACGTAGTGTTGGAAAATGACATTTGATGGGGTAGTTTTGGGAAATGCATTTCTTTATTTCAAAGGTTTGATGAGAAATTGGTGCCACTTTCATGTCCGTACATTAAATCACCTGATGATGATCATTTGAAATCTTAAACGTTTCATCATAACATTAAATATTTGTGACAAAATAAGCAACAAATATAGTTTGAAAAAGCATGCTTGGGTATATTTATTAATAATAATGAACATTCAAAAGTCAACCTAATTGAAGCCATGATAAATCACACACATAACTTCAGAATGTGATGTTATTTTCATTGTCTGCTTGTGAGATAAAAATAAAAAAAGCTTGGCTTCCACTGTAGGAAATTGTTTCCAAGTTACTGGCATAAATAAACTGGCATTGTTCAAAGCAAATAACAAAGAAATTCAGTACTATTCCAGCGTAAATATGGCACAATACGGTAGTGCCCCCCCCCCAATTTACATACTGCTAAACACATTAAACAAGAATACAAAGCAGCATATCAGGAATCATCATTTAACAGCGTCCTACCTAACTCACGGATAAATGTGCAGCTTGTTCTAACAGATGAGAAGGGTACTTTGTAATCTTACTACTTAAAACAAATAACTACGTAAAAATAGCCTCATAATGATTACAAAACAGATAAGACAGAATCATTTAAATGTGACCAAAAGCATATCGCTACCATCACCAACATGGTTATTTAGGATCCACTGTCATGCAAGTTAACTTGTAATTGTAGTTTTTACAGTGCAGTTGCTTAGCTGCCAGCCTGTCCGACTGGAATCTAAAGGCCGTCAAACTAATTATCTGGTGCTGTGTTTGAGATAACGTCTGGCTAAAGAACCCCTCGCCTGCTCTGCTTTATTGAATGGGGCAGCAGTCCACTCCGACTTCAAACAAGAGAGGTTTCCACGGGCCGAGTCATTAGGGCTGCTGCTCTTTATAACACGTCTAACCATGACTGTGAAACTTGTGCTCAGAATAATCTTCTGAATGAACAATCAACAAGTGGAAATGGGTCGCAGTGGATTTATGTATTATCGATATAAGAATCATGAGGTGGATTAGCAGAAAGACCTCTCATGTAACTTTCAGTGAGGAGGGTGAAACACATTTTTTCACTTGGCATTTACCGCCATAAAATCACCATAGAAAAAGAAATCAGTCCAACTTCATTTGTTATCCAATATGTGTGTGAATTCTGGCACGCTTCTAATCATGTCGTCTTGATAATGTCGTGCAGGTTAAAATTAGATGGGGTGTATTAAAGGGGCCCAGCAATGGGGGTGGTGGCTGCTTTTTCTTTCATGAGTATGTCTGGATTTTTATTTTTATTCTTTATGTATTTCTTACTTGCCCTGCATTATAAATAGTACATTTATAAAAAATATATCCAGATTTTTATTTAAAAATGTACAGTTTTCTGATCCCCTGACACGTACAGTTGCATTTTTGTCAATTGATAACAAACATTAAAATTTGTCACAAACAAAAGTTGAATTTTATTGAAATAACATTATCAAGAGTGAAACTTTGAGAGGAAAAGTTTTATATTCGATCTGTGTTATACTTTGCATGTTGATATGCTGTCTGAATAAATCTTGCTATCCCGAATCTTGATAGCATTGCTAGCATCAGAGCACTCATAAATTAGATGTATAGGCTTTCTTTATGGAAGACATTTTCATTTTTAATGGAGAATGTGCAGGTGGAATTAATGGACAAGGACATTATGATGGCTCATAACCAGCAATAACTAACTAATGATGTCATGTTTTACACCTGTTTATAAAGTCAAAATGTCTACTCTAAACGTGTATTCCAATTCAATATTTTCAGGTAGTATATTGATATTATTTTTGTTGTTAAAAGTTAAACAGTGTATATTTTTAGAATGCTTCTTGAGGTATGGGGATGGCCTGGCGAGTAAGACTGTCCTCTGTATGAAAGATGCTAAGCTACACAAGGCAATGTGCCCACTAAGAGTCATTTGTTTTATTAAAGAGCCCTTCGGCAGGATGCTAAACCTTCCAAACTAGATTAAGGTAATAGTTAGATTAAAGCAATTACATGGTTCACATTAATTCCCCCAATAACCACAATTTACAGGAGTTGTTTGGTAATCGTGTCAGAGCCTGGAAGGCTGTGTGGGCTAAGTCCACGTGAAGAGAAGGAAAATGTACTTGGTAATTTATTTTCAAGTTAATATACATATACAGTAGCTATGATCAGGGCTGGCCCAAGCCTCTCAGGGGTCATAAGTAGAACCCCCAACCCCAACCCTGGTTCTTCAGTTATTATGGTAATGCATAAAATAATAAAAGATAATTATGTCCATAAATCATCAGTGAACAGAGGGCTTAACTTAAAGTAGCAAACTACAAACTTTATCCACCTACCACCATAGAGGTAGACAGAGATTTTTCATGGATCACATTAATGTAAGTAGTTTTGGAAAGTGAGTTGTGTCCCATTTGTTTCTCTTTTATACACTGCTCAAAAAATTAAAGGAACACTTTTTAAGTAGAGTATAGCATAAAGTCAGTTAAACTTCTGGGATATTGATCTGGTCAGTTAAGTAGCAGAGGGGGTTGTTAATCAGTTTCAGCTGCTTTGGTGTTAATGAAATTAACAACAGGTGCACTAGAGGGGCAACAATGA
>JAVQJF010008891.1:0-36943 GCA_036023855.1 Gadopsis marmoratus | reverse complement strand
GCGCCACCTAGTGACAGGGAGAGGTATGGGCTCTCAGCGCCCGAGGTTGCAGCGCGCGTGCCCTGACGTGCACATGCCCCGACGTGCACACACCCCGACGTGCACAGGTCTGCGAGGGCCTGTTCAACGCTGCTTGCAGCTTTAATTATGTTGTTGTTTTTTAGTTTGCATTGTATCCAAAATGTATGTTCAAAATGACTTTTGTCCAAACTGTAAACATTTTTTAAGTATTATTTCCTTCACCAGTGAAGTGAAGCTTCATCCAACACTGAATTCAGTGTGTTTAGAGGGAAAGGCACGTGAGGGCATTTATCCACAGTGTGTGTGATTCAGAATAGATGAGCCAGTGTGAAAGCTTTTGCTATTGATTGGTGGAGGCAGAGGGCCATCCAACATTCAACTAGATTACACACGAATGAGGCCTGAAAAAAGCAGCTTAACAGAAGAATGAAACAAGACTTCCCTCCTTTCTAAATTGAGCAAATCTAAAAATGAGAATTTGATAGTTTTTGATCACGGATGTTTAGTCTAAAATCATTTGCTTGTGGATGTTTTAATATCACAAAGGCATGCTTAATTATATTGTCCAGATGGTGGCTCAGAAACATTTTGTTAAACTGCTAACCTTGTGGACAAGTATTTGTACTAGGTGTTAAAACCCATAAAAAATTGAGAATATTCTTGCCTCAAAGATTCCTGATGATGGATGGTTTAGGAGACATGTGTTGGCTCCAGAACAACTCCAATGCCGTTGATAGCTTAGCATGTGATGTGGTCCTCCACTTCAGTACAGGGAAGGTTTGTGTTGAAGACTGAATGAGGAGAGACCTTTGATTTATAAAATGATGAAGCTTTCTTAAATCACATATTGATAACTAAAATCAGAATCTATGGAAGACATATATGTCACGATGTTTTGGACAAACCTTATTTATGTTACTTATTAAGCTGAATTTAGTCTTATTATTCTCTTTATCTTTTAACAGGCTATAAATTTTAAGCGTAATGCACGCAGTGATACTTCCAGCCGTAGTGATGTCTCATTCTGAGTAATAGGTCTCTGAAGTGTGCTTGTTTGGCTTTTTTGGGGCCATTGGAGAGCAATAAAGTGTCTGTCTGAGGATTTTCGGGGTCCTCGTAGACTTTCCCCAGGTGTGCCTCACTGGTCATAAAGTACATCTTGTCTCTCATGGTATATGCAAGGATAAATGTGTCCGCGGAGTGTTCTTTAACCAAGTACTAGTTATTATGCGCTTGGATTTTCAGCACAAAAATTACAAAGATTAGAGATTCTTTCTAAGAGACTGCCTTAGCTAAATAAGTGCTTCCTATATTTTACATGCAAATTGGTATTTTATTTAATTCAAAGCATGTATCCCCTTGTTTTCTTTGGAACCAAGATGGCTACAACAATATGGTCACTCTGTTCATTTATGTTTGTGATGTCCACTGAGGTTAACCATTTCCTTTGTTCCTCGCTTTTTGTGGAGGAACGCTCCAATGTATTTTCATGTTGAGGTATGCTGTGTTTACTTTTATCACTGCTCCTCGGTGAGGCAGGCCAACCTGATGTTTGTTTATAAGGAATTTCGGGCTTCACTCGCAACTTTCATTCACCACTTGAAAGCACTTGACTTGCTACTAATTTACCTTGAAGGACTTCAAAATTATCAGTCTGCACTGTCAAAATCTTTTTTTGTGGTGACAACCTGTCATCATCAAAGTTGTTCTTTAGAGTTTAATGAAAGCCTGGTAGAGAGATGGGTTAATGTTATGTGCTTGAATACTGCATGCAGAAAGACATCTTAAACTCAAGGTAACATGTTTTTTGAGCCTCAAAATGTTTTTGTTTTTGCTTTGATGGCTTTAGCTGTCATTGTTGCTCTGCATGTTACATTTTAAGTTTGTATTACAGAGTTCACATGAAAACACAAGTAGTGGGAGCAGAGGAGGAATGGAATAGTATTGAAAATGATGTTGAGTTTCCCTTGGTCCATCAGCGCTGCTTTGCTTTACCAAGGATATGTTACTCTGTGCAGCTCCGTTATTTTCAACAGGAAACTATGCACACTGAATAACGCAGGAATATCCAGTACGTAGCACTTACAGAGGTCTTTGACAAATTGCCATCTAGCAAAATTAATGTCTCACTTGTGTCAGGGGTAAGGCTGGAGGGTGGGGGGGTTTGTGTAGTTAAGGTTTTTTTTTTTGTATTTTTTCCTTAGTCAATAGGTGAACACTTCACCTAGTAACGCCTGTATAAATATATAAAACCTGTTATTTTATCCAAGTTATCCAAAGTTCAGATTTCCCTTCTTGGGGGAAGGTTTGGATTGTAATGCTCTACTGAGACTTGTCAAAAAAGGAACTTGATCCCCCCCAATGTCTGACTTTGTATAAACACTGTAGTCATTCTACCCAAACAAATTTGCAGCATATGCATATGAAAATATTGCAACTGTGTCACCAGGGTGTTAGCATTTCGTTTCATCTGTACCATTTGATCCCTTGTCACACTGCTCCTGCTGCTTTCACACTGTTTGCGTATTCTTTGTCAAGATAAGTAAACTCACTTTGCAGAGATGTTATTTTTTTGTGGAACGCAACCATAATTTAAG
The DNA here is from genome assembly GCA_036023855.1 of Gadopsis marmoratus. NCBI lineage: Eukaryota > Metazoa > Chordata > Actinopteri > Centrarchiformes > Percichthyidae > Gadopsis > Gadopsis marmoratus. The sequence continues at coordinate 34,325 of JAVQJF010008891.1, read as the reverse complement.
ATCTAAAACTTTCCAAGCACTAGCATACCAGTTAGATGTACATTAACCCTCCATTCCTTATCTCGAAAATGGAACCGGCCATTTGGAAGCGAGTCTATTTTCATGTGTGCGAGAAGCTGAGTGGATAACCTGTTGGCAGTGGAGGACAGTGCGGATCTCTCTTCACTCTAAATTGCAGGCAGGCATCCCTGCAACCCCACATGAAGACCATTGAGTCCCATCAAGATAATCCTTAATAAAGAACGGCTTCACATTTAATCTTAGCTCACTTCTCAAATTTCTTACTTGATATAGTTTTTGGCAAGTGGCGTTTTAGCGCTGATGTCAGTTGAACAGTATCAGTGCATCTTTTGTTAAGCTTCCATTTGGCAGGTATAGAAGGTTCTATTAGGCAAAGTTTTTATAGTTGCAGAAAGAATTATTATAATGCTCTAATGAGGATTTCTTATGCTGAATATGTCTTAGTGCCTCTTTACCTGTAATATGTTATGTATGTGAACATTTTTCATCAGAAGGTAAACAACAAGAGCTTAATTACGTGAAAATGCATCAAACTCAACAGCTCAACATCATGGCAATTTATATCCAAAATGTAACCTACCTTTTACATGAGATTGTTTGCATTTAACGGCCTTTCATTTAATACTGTGGAACACGAAAACAGTCATTTCCACCAAACATCACCAGTAAAACTGCTAGGTTGATTGGAGCCTTGATTCAAAACATACCATACAGCACTGCATGCAGGAGAGCACGAGGAAAATCTGAGTTTTGTCGTCGAGACATAAACATCTCCGGATAATTATACTGTGCAATTTGAAAATAACTCACTTGCAAAATTACATCTTGAGCTAATTTTATACAGCTGCTTATTGAAATAGAGAGCGACTGAGTAAATGCAGTAACTCAATTGCCATGTGTACCCCTCCGCTATTAGAAATAGTTACCAGAGAGTCCCCAAGCATCTATTAGTCAATTGAGTTATCAAGAACCTGTTCAATGTGCAATATATTTCATGCTCCGATATTGAAACGTGAACCTATGGATTTACCTGTGGGCAGTTTGGTAAAGGAGGTACCACTTACATTTCCTGCACGTCCACATTATTACTGCAGTGTATTTAAATCAGGAGCAGTGAAGCTCGGATCTATTTCTGTCAGCTCCTCGTCGACTACTGCTACAGAGGTCGGTTTGTGTTGACCTGCTTTCAGTACGGGTTGTGAACTCTACAGCGCTACAAGTAGAAATGGACTAATTTATCTCGTTTTGATTGAAATGGCACGTTGTAATAATAATAATTTAAAAAATGTGCACTTTTGGTGACACACATCACTATTTTTTATATCTCATCATCAACAACTGACTAGTGGGTAACAGAGATGTACAAGCCGTGCACACATAGGCCAACCGCTAACACTGTATGCTATTCTTCTAGCCGTGGGTGTTCTTCTTCTCTCACCACCTCTTTACCATAGTAAATATGTGATTTCCTCTTTCTTGGTAATCATTTTTCAGTATTACAGTTGTATTACAGTATTTCGCCCACTGGGGGGGCGGGGGGGTTATGACATGCTTTGCAAGCCTCATCACCAGCTTGAATAAATCACCGGTTCGAGCTCATCAGTAGCAGTGTGGCCTTGTGTGGTAGCTTCGCACAGTTGAAATAATAACCTGGAGCAGACAGAAGGCAGTCATTACCTTGCACACAGATGTCGTGTGTATGTGTTGACGGAGGACTTCCACTAGACCGCTGTGGAGAGTCGGACAGAGCCGAGACACGGCCGCTGTTAAACCTCCGGCTCCCCATCACCTAAGCTAATGACCGAAACCCTAGTTTACCCTCCGAAGTCCCTCTGTGAAGCAGCGACCTGAGACTCGCAAGAGAGAACGGCGGGGGAAAAAAAAGAAAAAAGAATTGGTTTGTGGTGGGGAAAAAAAAGAGCATAACAAAAACAAGAGAGAAAAGGGGGGAGAAGAAAAGTGCGGGCCCTTGGGGTGTGTGAGCGGAGCCTGGTGTTCCAGTGGACAGGCAGGCCGGTGGAGAGATCTGCCATTTCATTGTCTTAGTCTCCGCTGATACAATCTGGAGAGGGCTCTATTGCTTAAAGCTGTGAGTGAATGACATATGGGAAGCTGGTGTGAGGCGCAACTCCCATGTGCCTCCTCCAGACCCGAAGTCTTCCTGTGAGAGAGCACCGAGCAACTTTTCTGCTTTTTCAAACGGCAGCAGCCTCCCTCTCCCTCCCTCATTCACTGCCTTTCTCCCTCCCTTTCTCCCTCCCTCTGCCTCCCTCTGCCTCGCTCTCTCACTCTCTCTCTTTTTTTTCCCTCTTCCTCAGACACTCACTAGTCACTGCCTGAAGCAGTAATCGGGCAGCTCTCTTTCTCACTCGGACTGGGTCTCCCGAGATACCGCGCGGGGCTCCATGGGTTCCAACACCTAAAATGAAAAAGAAAAAAGTGGTCTTGTAGTTTACATTTATTGTGCTACAGATTCTACCAACACCTGAAGAACAGTTTTAGCAAGTTTGCTGTCCGTCCTGCTGGACTGAACGATCTTTCTGTAGAAGATTTTTTTTTTTTTAAAGAAGATATAAGAAGGGATAAACACACAGGGATTCAACCAGATTTGTAGTGAGTATGACTTCAATTTCTATGTCACACTTTAGTTTAGTAACTGTCTTGTCGTATCATGTAATTTTTCAGCATTATTGTGTGTGTGTGTGTGTGTGTGTGTGTGTGTGTGGAATTATCTCCTTTACTTGATCAATTTGCATAAGCATTTAATTTAGCATATAATTCTCAATTAAAGCACTTATATCAAGAGAGGAGTAGGAGTGTCAATTTAAATTCTGCACTAATCTTCTCACTTATGGTTGTGGTTTAAAATAGCACATACTACATCTTTACTATTGTAAGAATTGTAATACAGTAGAGCTATTCAAAAAGGTATAATAATGTAACACAATCAACCAAGGAGGAAGGCTTTAATCTTCACAGGTCAGCTGTAATTCATTGATGATGATAGATAAATAGCCAAGACAACGATTGCTCCGGATGACTCTTTAGTTTGAATCCAAGTGCAAGTAAATGCAACTAACATCCTGATAAAGAAGTCAATTTAAAAATGTAGCACGATGCCATTTAAATAGCAATTTATAGTATATTTTAGTATATTTTGTAATTGCTTAAACTCTTCCTATACGTTCTGTTTTTATAATACATACAGTACGTCCAATTGTTTTAGAAATGTAATGGTCCAATTTGTCTGTAATTAAAAATAACATATGTACAAATGTTATGTCCCCTAAAATTCCCATCTTCAAAATTATGAGCTGAAATCTTTCTCCGCTCGTAATGAAAAATACCTTTTTTCAACTGCAAAAACAGAGTCTGCTTTATCAGCACGAGAGAGTAATATCCTGGCTGCACGTGTATCCAGATTTCCCCTTTTGAAACATGGGATCCTCTTCTGCTTGGCCTAGTTTACACATTTTTGATCAGGCTAGGAAAACACGCTGATCCCTGCGGGAGTCCCTTTTTGACTGGCAGAACAAACACAACCAACGCAGTTAAAGCAGTTGACATCTAATGCCATCTGCTGAGGCCAGGAATGCTGCGAGGAGACCTGAGAGCCTCTCAGCGTCTGAACCATGACAACAGGCCTCGACTCCCGGCCGCGCTGCGTCTCTGCTCGCCAGTATTTCGCATGTAGTGAAGATGACTCACCCGCTGTAATCACTAGCCTCTCTAATTGACGGATGCTCTGGTTTAATGTTCTGTGTATGATCACAGGCTTACATCACAAGTCAGGGAATTATTATGTGTGTGTACGTGTGTGTATGTGTGTGTGAAGAGCATTTCATCTCTTAAATTTGTTTCTTCTTATTCCTGTCATTTTCAAACACCCTTTTCGGTGTTTAGAAAGGTGCGTGCTAGTCGATGAGAGGAAATAGAGAGGTTGGGATAGGCTCCTGAGCCAGACTGCTTGCAGAGTGGCCTCCGCTCCATGTAGACAAACATGACAGGGTGTGTGACCGCCTGCTGCAGCCATTCACTCTCGCACAATAACCTTATTTATCCAATTAACATATAATGAGCAGGCTGATTCGGGGCTGTTTGCATTGCGTATTTGCTTTGCGCAGGGTATCAGGGTCTCTCTGCCTGGCTGCCGAGCTCCAAGCAAGTGTAGCAGCAGTGTGTACAAGCAGGAGCGGTCGGCGGTGACAGTGGCATTGTTTGCCCAAGGCCTGAATGCCTTCCGTAGAGATGTGTCTAGCCGGCCCGAGCCCTTGTCCTCTTCTCTCGGAGAGGAGATTGAAAATGGTGAAAGACACAGAGGGCTAATTGATCCAGCCTCACCGATCCAGCTATTTGTGAGGAAGAGGGAGAGAGAGAGCGCGAGAGAAAAGAGAAGGAAATAGGGGACCTCCTATTAAGTAGCCCATAGTGGGTGATTAGTGGGCAGGGGTTGTTTACTAAATACTGTGGGGTGTTATTTTGTTAACACACCACTCTTCTTATCTGGAATATGTGGCTGAAAGAACAGGAAATGAGATTTAAAGATTTCTGCTGATTGCCATTAGAGGTCCTCAATCACTAATACCCACTTGCATGTTTGTTTGTAAATGGAAATATGTTTACGCTGTGCAAGATAACAAGGAAGCCGCTGTGTCTGCACAGAAATTGCGTTCAAAGGGGTCGCATTGTACGTCTAATATGCCTACTGTACTGTGCACATCATAAAACTGTTTTGCTTCTTAAAATGTTCAAAACTGCAGCTTTATTAGCTTCTGTGATGCTGATATGAACGACGCACTTTTAGAATTTCCTCTGCTCCCTTTCTGGCGTCGATAATAATTTCATCACTAAGAGAGAATTAGAATACAAGCCAGGAGCATCAAAGTGATATAATCGTTAAAGATTTGTCACTGGAGGTTCTTTCATGTTGGTGTGTAAAGCCTCTCTCGTTCTGCGGTGGTCACGGTGGTAGGCAGGTTGTGATAAAACGTGCACCTTAAATCTTGTTTGATGGGCCCTCAAAGGCGAGCTGGCCTTCTGGAAATCATTTGGAAGGTTGAAGAGCACAGTATTAACAGATTTAATGTAGCTATTGAGTGAACTGCTGGAGCGCCATGTCAGATTGAACCAAATGAAAGTGACAAATTGCACATCAACAAACAGAACAGCTGTTAATAATTGTGCTTTTAATTACAGACGAGTACCCTAATTAAAAATGGTGTGTAAAATGCTTGTTTCATAATTTTTTATAAATATATATTATATATATATATTAAATCTAATTTAAATATTTCATCACCACAAGTTGAAATACAGTGCATCTGTACAGATACATGTATATGGAATATAAAAAGTAATATTTTATTTTTTATCTAAACATATTTTTGTTCAAACATGTATTTTATATTTTACGTTTTTTTTACTGCTGTAAAATATATTTAAACAACACAAATTTTCTTTTGTCTCTGGAAGACAAGTTTAGAAAAGTGCATAAAAACCACCGTATCATTTCAAATGTCCATCCATTTTATAAAAAATGGGCAATGGCTGTCTTATCTAAATTACTGCACTTTTTGAGCATGAAAAAACACCACGCTATTTAATGTTGCATTTGTTGGCAGCCGTCATTTTTCTTCGGCCACGTATAGAGATACAAGTGAAGTGTAGCATTTTGTAAACTGTGCCTAATTCCACTCACATCTGTGTCCAATTGTTGTCTGCATCTACATTCTTTGAGAGTGGATTTATTTTTCCTGGGCCACCATGTGGATTCAGCTGACCAGCTTAAGTGGGGATTAGTTGTTTTAAAGTTAGATTTTGATTAAAGCATTGTTTTTCAAAAGTTGTAACTCAGAACACATGGCTCACATAGACTGTAAAATTCAAAGGACTATGGATGGACCATAAAGTGAATATAAGGATGACACAGGGAGTGCAGAACGGAAATAAACAAAGCATATTCACTCGTAAATCTTAGGTCTGATTATTTTTATTTCAACAGCAAACTTTAATGTCTGTACTTTTAAACAAATCTGTTAAAAGTTTGCATTTTGTTTACGATATAACACCTTCCATGAGAAATTGGTAACTCTTGGCAAATTGTAGCAAAGGTGAAGAAACAATTTGTGTCGGGTCGGACAGCCTGCATGCTGAAATGATCTATGCTAAAAGCTTGGCTGTGGCTATGTTTACCTTTGGAAACGCATGTCTTGAAATAAGTAAAGCGAAACAAAAGGGCCAGCAAACAACCATGAGTGAAGCGTGTTGTGGCACTTCTTTTTTTTTTTCCCTCTTGATGACACTAACAGCGCTTCATCTAGCCTGACTTTGTTCTTGTTAGCTTCAAAGACCTGGCAGTTCAGGTTGAACTAAGAAGCACATCAAAGATGCTGAATGCAGCCCATTTTTCTTTCTCTTTTTTTAAACAATAAATATTTAGCGGCGCAGAAGAAAGGCTTGTTCTAGCTTTTAAATCCCTGCCTGCCCCCCCTCTCCTCTCCCATCTTCTTCGCTTCTCCTCCCCCCACCTTTCTCTCTCTCTTCACCTGGCCGGTTTCACCTGCTGGCAATGGCTGAGGCACCAGCGTGGTAATGGCTTCATTGGCCTGCACTGCTGAACATAGAAACCAGCCACCACACACACACACACACACACACACACACACACACACACACACACACCACATCTCTCCACCACAACACACTCTCTCCACAACTTCCCCCAACTCTGTGATCGCTGTTAATGTGCTGTGGCAAAATGTGTTTCTCTTTCGTCTTTATGGCTTTTACCTCTGTGGATTTTCTTTTCCATTGATATATTTTTATTTTTTTTACATCCCCTGTATATTTTAGTATTGGGGAAATGCCAGGAGGAGGCACTGCTGTTGTCCGTAGCTTCTAAAGTGAGAAATACAATGTTTTTTTGCCAAGATGTCTGTACAATAAGCAGTGGGAGAGCAGGCAAATTGTAAAGCTGGAATGGTATTCATGAAGGCTTTGCCTTGGTGTGAAGAGCAAAGCCTGTTGAAAAAAAGAGAAGAAGAAAAAAACTTAAGACCATGCGGCTCAGGTTACCCTGGCTCATGTAAACAGTCAGCCATTAAAAATCATGCCAGGATTTTTGAAAAAAGGCTTTATATGTCTTTTTCCTTTTTCCTGACCAGTTGAATACCTTTGACCTTTTTTGGACCCTTTATTCCCATGGTGGGCTGGAGTCAGGTCTAATATAGTGTTATAGCCATGCAAGTATATGGCTCTGCTTGATGTTCGGAGAGAGACGAGCAGAGCGGGAGTGGACAGCAAAATGTAACTGTCAGCTAAAGGAGAGTAATAGAGGTATTCGTAGCGTCATAGGAAACATATGTGGCTCCATATGCTCTCCGTGTTCTTGTTTCCCGTCTCGTTCATTGTCTGAGATGCACCACTGATCTGGGGCCCTCTAAAGTGCCCTGCATGTGTGTGCGTGTGTGTGTGTGTGTGTGTGTGTGTGTGTGTGTGTGTGTGTGTGTGTGCATTTGCACCACTGATCTGGGGGCCTCTGAAGTGCCCTGTGCATAAGTGTATATGTGTACACATGCAGACATACAGGCATGAGTTATGTGTCTCTGTGTACTAAAGAAAAAGACATGAGCATGAGTTTTTGTGCTGCCACAGAGAAAGAAAAGATTTATATAATGTCTGTGAGTGTATATATTGTTCTCTCCCTGCCTTTCTGTCCATTGTGAATAGGCTGTGGAGTTTTCCTGTGCTGTGCCGTGGCCCCAGGCTGGGGCAGGCCCGCGGGAAGCAGCCCTGACAGTCATTAGGACCTGTCAGTATGCCTGGAGGGGGAGTGCTGATAAATTTCAGATAGTGTCAATTGCAGATGAAAGATCTGCTGAAGATGCTAGGGGTGTCACGCTTGACTTGTCTCTGCTCAACAAGTCCCATCTTCCTTCCAGCAGCAGCCTAACTTAAGCAGGAGAGCGGGGCAGGCTCACTCACCCTCTGCTGCCCCTCAGCCCCCTGCTCTCCCCAACCCCTCACCCCTCTGCCTACCTTCACCCCCCCACCCCTTCCTGCTTACCTTGGCTAAGACGCTTTGCATGTTGATTGGGGGAGGGCTAATCCAGTTTGCAGCTGTCGTAGACCAATGATGAATCACCTTTCCGTCATTTGGCTGTGCTCCCCTTGCTCAGGGAGGAGGGAGGACAACAGTGGAGCAGGGCTGCGGATTGGAGAGAGACAATGTGCGCCTCTGTTCCCCCGCTAGCCCTCTCTTCTCATTCTGCTGCAGAATAACAATAACGTTTTCTCAGACGAGCCTTTTTGTGTCATGGATGGCTCTGGACTGTGACACCGAGCTGCAATAACAAGGAGTGACATTGTTTCTGCTGGGCGCAGGTGGAGGCGGAATACAAAAAGTGAGTGCGGTCTGTGAGGACTCAAAGCCACCTAGGTCCAGGTAAGAGCACAGTTGAGCCAGTGCCAGCAGCATCAGAGACATGCAGCTCTCTGCGTGGCATCAGAGATTGCTTTAGACACTCTGCTAAACAACTGTCAGCCTCTCTCAGCATGCTGTGTTGTCTGATTGGAGATAGCGAAGGCTTTTTAGCCATCAGCTATTGAGAAGGAAAAAAAAACGTTTCAGCAAAGGAGGAGAAAACAGGATTAAGTAGTGAGAGTGAAATGTTGAAATAGGGTTAGTTTATTCCGGACAGTTCTTAATGTGTTTATATTTGCACCTCTATGTTAGTGTGTGCTTTGGAGAATGTGATATTTTTAGGGGAGAAGTAAATTAATATACTTCTGGGAAAATATTGGGAGTATGTCTGAAGAAGACTGACTGTCATTGTTTTTTTATTATTACAGATTTTTTTTAGTCTCTTTGGTTTGTAATATAATGCTTAAAAATATATATTTTTTCAGTTAGTAATTAAATTGGGCTTGAAACGCAAGAAAGGACTACATTTTCGAAGCTATACTGCAAAGTATCATAATATCATAACATTATAATATCATCTTAAATAGAGTAAATGCCTATCATAATTGAATCTTTTTATCTCATAATTCTGATTTCTTTGTGCCATCTGATAGCACTCAGACTTACTTGAGCATTTATCTTTGTGGCCTTGTGTAAAAGGCCAATGTGTGTATCGACAGCAGAGATACCCAGAACCCTGGAATATAATTGGAAATGGCAGCATAATGTACAAACAATTTAGTCCTAATTTCATTAACTTACTATTGCAATGGGTACAGTGGCTGAGACAAATGGGGTCTGGAGTTTGTGGCCGTACTTTTCAAATCACTCGTGCCTTCTCTCCGCTCAATTGTCTATACTCGATCAAATCCTTTGAGCGCACAAATGAGAAGATAGAATAATGTTTTCAGTGGCGTGGTCTTTTGTATAAACACAGAAACAATAAAGGAGCTTGCCAGAGCAAACACATGCCTCATGAGCTTCTCATCTGCCTATCACTGAGGCATGGGCTCTTATAATCAAGCAGAGTGCTGCACTTTTAACAGGCATATTAACCATTGCCTCAAACCAGCAAACATCTGTTAACAGTCTTCGATACCACACAAAACAATATACACTTAAGGCCATTTGTGCTTTAAGATACATCAGAGTAAATTGACAGTAAACACTTTGTGTTCACGCCGTGTAAAACTGACTGGCAGTGAGAAATCAGAGACTGCCTTGTCAAAATGTTTACTGTTCATTTCATAGCTTGAGATTCCACTCTGTTTTTCTTTGTGCATATGTGAGTGCGTGTGTGTCACAATTTGCCTTGTATATTCATTTTATGTGTGTTAATTTTGTCCTTGTCATACGGCATCACATTAAAATGTCATTATTTTAAATGTAATTGCAAACATCACATCATTAGTAAAATTGCAATGAATTGTAGATTTATAATATAATTTTAATAAAATATTTTATTGACCCAGCAACTCATTTATAAGACGTATTTGTTTTTTTTTTAAATATATATATTTTGTGTATCTAAATCTGGACTACTGGATTATGCATATTGTGTACACAGCATTGTGTATCAGGGCCGTGTGTCTTCCCTGAAACCAGAGTGATATGTGTAATTTGATTTGGTGTGTGTGCGTGTGTCTCGTCAGGTCTATGGAAATGCAGGATCTAGCCAGTCCTCACAGCCGAGTAAGTGGAAGCAGTGAATCTTCTAATGGTCCCAACCTCGACAACTCTCACATCAATAACAATTCCATGACACCCAATGGCACTGAAGGTATGTGTGCGGTGCTGTTGCTCTTTAGTTGCACTCTCTGTCTAGTGTGCAATTCTTACATTTTAAAAAACGGCTGAGAATGGTGATAGAAACTTGTATTCTAGCATTCAATGTGAAACTGACTCTTGTATCTAAAAGTAAATCAGCATTTTGTTTATTCATTTGTCACAATAAAGCCATTCTAGCAGTAAAGCTAATGCAAGTGTTGCTGTGTTGAAATTTTAAGTTAGTAGTTTAGTTATTATTTTTAGGGAGACTTACACATACTTTCATCAGTAATATAGTATTAAACTGCCAGTCAAACAATGGAGAGAATGCACTTTATGTTTGCTGGTTTGCAATGTAAATTGTTTTGGACCATACAGACTATTTGCTGCCCCAGCATTTCTATCTTAAACAATTCAGTGCTACTAGTAGTTGCTTTCCAGCGACTATTAGCTGTTTATTTAAGTAGGCATGTAATTATTCAAAGCCCACAGCATGGAAATGATGGAGTTTTGCATGAGGCTGTGCATAGTTATTTACTCAGGTGATTCACCTGTGCGTGAATCCGAGCCTTTGTTTAGTGAAGCAGTCATGCCGGCGTCACAAACCAACACGATTTATTAAAAACACACACACACACCCCGTCACGTAATCTTCAGGTTAGTCTGTGCTTTGAGCTCAAGGACCCGTAGACAAGGTGCAGACTGTCATGTGTCCCTTTGCCATTCTTTCTTTCCCATAGGTGATAACATCACAATGCTTACCACTGCAGACTGGTTGTTAGGTTCTAACTCACAGTCCGCTGCAGGTTTGTCTACTCTTAGTGACACAATGAAAGGACAATACTTGGTGTTTTCCCCAACTCAACTGAGAGCAAGCATGAAACCAGTCAACCTCACTCATGAAGAAATTCAATTTGTCCCAAAAATACACTTTTTGTTAGACGCAAAATTCTGAAGTTGCCTCAACTATTGTGCCTTTCATTCAGAAAGTCTTTGGTATTTGCTGTAATTGTTGTGGTATTCTGTTTCAAGCATGGTTTGATACCGACTGGATTTGAGTCCATTGTTAATGAATGGTCAGATTGTGAATTTGCATACTGTTTATTTTATTTTCATTTTGGACGTTCCATGCTGTTTCCTGAATACAGAGGTTATTGTCTGCTCTGTGAACTGAGTGTGTGTTAGTTTATGCATGCACCATACCACTATTTTGTCATCGGTGTGTTGTTCCAAAGAATTTCCCCTCTGCAACATATGTCTCTGCACTGAAAGAGCATATCCGAAATATGTAAAACATGACAGCAAATGGCTTCTTCAACCATGAGGGATTGCACTGAGCATGACTCCCTTGCCCACATTGTCAATTTGTTTTGCCAAAAAAAGAAGAAAAAAAAATCCTGCAGCTCGCCTGAAGTGAAATGGATTTATTTCAAAGATTCCTGAGCTGTCAGAAAACTGTGAAATGGTCTTTACAGATCTATCGTTGGGCTGTATAATGGAGCCAAGGTCAAATAGCGTTCACTACCCTCTTAAAAAAGATTTTATACACCACACATTTCCTTGTCATTTCAATTGTACTGTACTTCCGTGCTGAGCTCTTTTTTTACCTGTGGCTCTTTCATGCTACATTTAATTACTAAGCCACTCATTTATCATTAAATGTAAATGATAATGTAAGACTTAAGTATGTATTTGATAAGTAGAATATACTGTAAAATTAAAGTTTGATTTATCTTACTTTTTAAATGTTATTTTTAAAATACTTTCAGAAGCTTTACATTATTAAATGGCTCGAGCAGATTTTTAAGTGTAAAATGCTCCAGGTTGAACAATAAAGATGAGTGATAAAGATAAACCTAACTCTCTTGTACCATCAGATAAACCACATCAAAAAAATAATTGAAGATAATAATAAAGTAAAAATATATATCTATAAACCGCTTGAACTGATACAGATGAAATGTGTTATAATTGTCTGACATTATTGTAAATAGTGTTGGAATGCTCCCTCCTCCCTGTTTTTATTTTACACCGAGTAACGCTTTACGTTTTAATGTATTCTCAAAACATAATTCGATGAATGTGAAAATGTGAAAGCCTGAGGTAGTTAGACATTAATCTTATTTTTTTTTCCTTCAGACTTCATTTGGTGGTGCATATGGTGACAATGTGGCTTCTTTGTTTGCAGTTAAAACCGAACCAATGAGCAGCAGCGAAATCGCCACCTCGGTAGCAGACACCTCTCTAGACAGCTTCTCAGGATCAGGTGAGGTTGGAGGACTGTTTGTGTGTGCGCTCATGTGTCTGGCTGCCTCTCACAAACACACATACAGGTGCAGAACTGATAATTGAGAGATGAGCCTAGAGATGGGTGACTGATAGGAAGTGTCCCTGCAGCTAAAGCACCAACATAGTGTGTGTGTTTGTGTGTGTGAGTGTTTAAGAACAAGCGACTCTTAGCTTAACTTTATCAGCATATTTATATACTGTGCTTGCTTGCACATGTGTATGAGTGGTGTGTGTGTGTGTGTGTGTGTGTGTGTGTGTTACCACTGCTGATTCTCATGCCAGCGAAGTCTGAATTATGACCTGTAATGCACTGAGCCTGTCTGTCCAGTGGAGTGATGTGGCGTCCCAGTGGCCCTCGCTCTCCACGGGCTGTTACCCTATCGCCCTGTCAGAGTCAGGGTTTTCACACTCTCCTCTCAGCACAGGAACATCACACACATGCAGGCACACAAACAAACACACACACACACACACACAGGGGCACTGCTAAATAAAACCAAGGCCTCAGACTATAATGAGCATTGTAGGAATTTGTAAAAGAAATAATCACTTATGTGATCATTTTTTAGCTTATTTCTTTTTTCCAGCCTCACCAGTATCAGTGTCAATCTGCAGAACTCTTATATTTTCTGTAAACACATATTAAAAGTACTGCATCCAACTGTGCGTGGTATTGTCTTGCTGCTAATTTTCCTGTATTTCCTTAACTGTTTAACTTAGTACTTGATACTTAACGCTAGAAGCACATGAATCACTGCTATGACTTTTGTCTCTGACAATATTAATGAAATTTAGTAACCTTATACCCCATATCCTCCGTGGGGAAACCCAAAGCTCAGTTCAGAAGAGCAGGTTTTGTCCAGTGGCAGGTGCTGCTGATGTGGGAAAAGTGTTCAATATTAATAACGTGTGTGAGGGGTTACAGCATACAGTTACATACAGTTAGCGCTCCCCCGCAACCAAATCCTTATTTTACATGTCACGACCAATTAGACAGATGTTTCTAAACCGGGCCACTCCGCTGCAGTTAATGCTGCCAGACTGTGAATGTTGCCTGAATTGATCTGGTTTTTGAGTGAATTTGATCGAATGTAGATGTATTATCAAACTTAAATGTATTCATTAAACTTGTTGTGTTTTATTACAAATTTAGATATTCAATTTTTAATAAATTATGCCTACTATTTAAAAAATGACTGATCCACTTAAAACCAATAATTGTACTTTTTTGGTAACTGAACTCTTGTGTGTTGGGCATTTTTATTTTATTTATTTATTTATTTTTCCCCTCCAAAATTGACATTTTGAATTTTGGAACTGAACACTTATATAAATTCACATGTTCTTATTAATAAGAGTTTCTTTGAGGTGTTATATAATTCTGGCTGCAGATTCTAAACAAGGACACTTCTGTGTGTTGTTTGTGGCTGCACTTTCACAAGTGAACAGCACCGTGGAACCACATGGTCATACGCTTAATGAAGGAATGATTATGCAGTAGCACTCATTACCTGTAATCAGTGATGCCACTTCCAATGTGGTTGTTGCTTGAAAGGCCCAAAGCAACTGAAGCTACAGGCCGAAACTCTTTCAGACCATCCTGTGTGTGTTTACACCAGGGGTCATCATAGCAGCCCAGAAGTATCTCTGAGGTACGCGGGTCAGCAGAAAAACCTGATGTTATTACCTGATTATTTTACTTCATTATTGTTCTCCGGTTTTCAACCTTAAATAAGGTTACTGAAATAAATAAAGTAATGCAATGTAATTACTGTTTCCTTGGAATCCAGAAGTTCTGTTGGCAAAAGCTAATATTTACCTTATTTCTTAATGTTTAAATATGTGCTTGCCTCTTTTCTTTTTAACTCTCCTCAGCTATTGGAACCAGTGGCTTCAGCCCAAGACAAACTCACCAGTTCTCTCCACAGATTTACCCTTCCAAGTAAGGCTTCTTTTATTTTTCTTTAAAAAATAAGCAGCATCCAACTTCATTTGGATCTTTAATTAGATCCTTCTGCTAGATCGGGGGTTTTCAACTGGCTTTGTTTGCCTGGATGTCTGCAGCTTGCGCGCTCTGAAATCTGTTGTAATTATTATCTTGCAAAACTTTCCTTTGCCATTTGTTGTTCTTTCGCTAAGTGTATGAGCTGTGTGATGCTGTCGGTCTTACAGCCTGGCTCGGTGTTTAAAATGAAGTAGCACCATCACAAGGAATTTCTCAGTTAGCAAAGTTTGTGTTGTGGTTTTATGGTCCCCGTCCTGCCTTCCTTTCTCACTTTTGTCTCTTGTTTCTTTTCTCAAATAGCAGAACATATCCGCATATTCTTCCTACCCCTCCATCCCAAAATATGGCTGCGTATGGGCAGACGCAGTACACCACAGGAATGCAACAGGCCGCAGCTTATGCTAGCTACCCCCAGCCTGGCCAGCCCTATGGCATCCCAGCCTATGGTAAGATTTCTCTAACGCACATCATAACCTTTTCTTGTCTTGCTAAAAGATGCATGTTGATAATGCTAATGCTCTTTACATTGTATCCATGCATAGGGGAAGAAAATAACAACTGAATATTTCCCTCTCTTAAGGTCAGGACCAAGACCTTGCTCATAACAAACCATGTTCCCATAATTCCTCCAGCAAAGCAAGAGCAGCAGAGATGCTGAGTTGTTGTTTGGTGCCTGCATATTCTCCTTCACTGCAATAAAACAGAATTTGCTTGTCAAGCTGTCCGGATAGATCTGAAAGACTAGTGATAAAAATCTGAAAACAAAAAACTGGTTTCCTCTGGCACTGCAAGTGCATGTCTCATTGAAGGCTTTATTTGTCCAAAGACTTTAGAGTGTTTTGACCCCAAAAGACTCTCCAATATGTGGAGGAATTTACACTGTTTATTTGAATGGAGTCCTGCAACCTACCGCTGCATAGAAACTGCATCGTGACTGATTCAGTGTAAGCGGTGGCCAGTTTAACTCACAAACACGAGCATAATGTTTAATTACTTGTACATCTTTTCACAGATGACCTATCTTGGATGATAATAATAATAATCCTAATGATAACATAAAATCAAACAGTCATAATCATGCCTTTTGGTTTTGCAGCCAAGTAGGCAGCCCCTTCGCAGTGAGACAGAACCCCGTGCGAGATGACGTTTCTAATCATCCGATGACAGTAAAAATCTTCAATCAGATAATCAGCGCTCGTCCATTGTGATTAGTGTGTTATGCTAACAGACACAGGCTGTGTCCCTTTGCTGTGTCCAGTGTAATTTAAACCTGTGTGTTGACTGTTGTCTGTGCATCAAACCGATCTGGTGTCACTAACTGATTTAGGTCCATTGTGGGCAGGCATAAAGACGGAGGGAGGTCTGAGTCAGTCCCAATCCCCGGGACAGACGGGCTTCCTAAGCTACAGCTCCGGCTTCACCACGCCGCAGACAGGACAGGCCCCCTACAGTTACCAGATGCAGGGTGAGGACTTCTTTGTGAATTCTTCATCTATCTTTCTCACTGTACATCTTCATAAGTCTGTATGTATGGTGTCGAAATGCAGCATGAGATGCCATCACTCTCTCTGTAAGCTGGCAGCATGTTCAATTTTACAGTTATAACAGCGAAATTGCTGAAATGGCTAACATCATGATACAAAGCAGATGCTGATTCACCAACAATCTAAATATATACGGTGGGAATCTGGTTGCTGGTGTGTGTTTTTTTTGCTGTTTTGTTCTCTCTGTGTATCTATTTCTGTCCTTTGAACCTCATTGTCAAAGTGCTCTAGTACTACATTATTTTGCCATGTGTTCCCTCTGCTTAGCCCATCCAAATAAGGTTTATTGTACTCTTTTTAAAAGAGATTAGAGAAAATGGGTCTCTGTCCCTGATTTAATAGCATGCAGGGCCAGACTGATTCACAACACGGCCCTTTCCCTCACCCCAAAAGATGGTTGCATCCCGGCGGTCGTTATGTGCGGCCACAGCAGCTGCCTCCCTCTCCTCTCCTCTCTTAAAAGAATCAACACAGATGGAAAAAATGGCAGGCACTTAGGAGGCACCAGCCATGTCTCTCCCCACTCCACAGCCTTTGTTTTTTCTCTCCCTGTGATCATATTTGTATTTGTTTAAGAGCTGAGACCATAGAGATTTATGGCCTTGAAACCGATAAAGATGAGTTGTTGCACTCTGCACTCACCCTCTTTTGCTCTCGCCGTCCAATCATACAGTCTGTTTAAATGTAGATCAGGCCTTCTGCCATGTAGTGTTTCTATTACTCACTGTTTGTATCGGTTCAAAGTTCCTCTGTTCCACCTGCACTAGGAAAGGACAGTTAGCTAACAGCTAACATAGCCTTTGCATTCTGTCCTGTAATATCTCATGTGTGACAGTAGAAACATCTCCACATGTTGTTGAAAAGCCTCCAGAGCATCTCACAATAAATAACGCCAGCTCAGCAGCAGATGTGGCACGGGGAAGCCTCTTTTCCACGCCTCTTAACCAAATACAGTCGGCCACAGCCGGAGTTTTACAGCGCGAGTGCCTGAAAAAGGAGAGGCAGAGAGAGAGAGAGAGAGAGAGAGGAAGAAAGGGAACAAGAGACGGAGCATGTGCAGCAGAATGCAGAAGCTGCTTTTCTGTCCTTAGTGGTTTAACTCACGATGACAGTATTATGTGCCCATTCATCTTCTAAGTATTATGCTCTTACTCTGTCTTTCGGTTTCCCTCCGTCTGTTTCTGTCTCTCCCTCACCGTCTCCTGCTATCTCTGACTATCGGATGCCCCGCATTGCGTTAAGTGCGTTAGTAATTGACAGCCATGTTAGATGACAGATTGACCACTATTCTGGCCTTGGGTTCTCTAACTGTGGCTCTGGCCCTCCGCCACACCATCATCATTACTCTTTCTGGTCTATTGATCTGCCTGGGCGAGGTGCCTCGGGCCTGGGTGTCCCAAGCAAGGACTCTTTTTCCACATCTGATACTCCCCCTCTCTGTCCGTGTCCCTGCCACCAGCCTGTGGCCAGCTGTCAAGGCGGAGGATGATTAGATTAATGTTTTTGCTCCTTGTTTTCATTTCCGATGCCATGGAGCTTTGTGTGGGTGCTAAAGTTGTGGCACCAAAATCATAAAGGGTGTTTTGCTATTCCTTGTGGCAGTTCATCCTTGTGGCATCTCATGGATTGTCAGAAAATGCTGAAAACATCAGTGGTGTGTGAAGAAATGGAGAGATTGTGCTGTTGGTGGGACTGAGCAGATGCTAATTAGGTGAATAATTGGATTCCAGCATTCTGTCTCAGTGGCAGTGCGAGCTGAAGAAGCTGAAGCCTCGGTTGCCTTTTTAAAAGGAGAGCCCCATCTGGACTTGATAGCCTATTCCCAAGTGGGGCATACAAACCTCTGCTACAAATATTGTGCACTGATGATAGACATAGCCCATGGCAAGGGGACTGATCAAGCAAAGCAAATGGACTTCCAATTGTGGAGCCAGAAGGCAGGAGGGAAGGAGGGAGGGATGATGTCTGGTCTTGACTGAGTGAACTAACTGGAGCAGGACAGGGGGAGGGAGAGAAAACATGCCCCCTGGGGAACCACAAGACCCCCTCTTTCTCCCCCAACTATAACCAGCACCACCACTCCCAACAGCATGGGCTCATTCTCACTGGGCTAGCAGGGGTCCCTTCGGCTTTTATGTGGCTCGTTGTTCTCCACAGAGCAGCCCTCAGACCCTGCCAGTGAGAGCTTTTATGACTGTTTGAACTGTGCATTAGGCTAATTTGTTGCCCTTCGCAGCCTCACCGCTTGCTGTCTCTTGTCTTATTGTTCTGTCGGACTTTCACTTGAGGTTGAACTTTCTGCAGAGAACACAAAAGTTTAAAAATTCCCCCTGCAGGCCTTGAGGTATCAAACAAAACAACAAAGAGAGAGAACGGTTCTGATGAAAATTACCATCTTTCTTCGCCAGGGCGAAGAAAACTCTGCTGTGTGCGTAATTGCTGGAAGCAGAGAGCAAGAAACTGCACAAATAATTAGTGGATCCCGGTAATCTTGGGAGCTTGGGAGATGTTTGTTTCTCTTTTTTAGCCACACTGCTGCATACTTAGCTAGCTGACAAAGCTGTTTTCTTCCATACGGTACCCCCCTCCCCTCCACCCCCAAACTTTCCTGATCCTTCCCCCTGTTCTGAAAGCTGCTTCACGTTTGTCACGGTGTGGGAGGGCTCTCCTGATGGGGCCAATGACCAAAGGATGAAAGAAATTCCCTCTGTTTGTCTCTGGAAACAAAGGTGTAATTACGCCCCCATTTAGGAACAGTACATTTATCTCCCCCCGCTGTCACTGAAGCTACGGGATATTATTTGGCTACGGGAGGATCACTGCGGTGATAGGTGAAGAAGCTTTTTTTTTTTTTTTAAAGAATGGGAATGTCGGTGCTAATTAATGTCCCCTGTGGATGTACTGTAGAGTTTGGATAAGCCGTTTGTCTTTGTATGAACAGAAACAAGCAATAAAGCCCCGGGTGTCATATCTGTAAAGGTTGGAAGAACTGCTATGAGATTTTGGTGCCATTTTAGACTTTTTTTCAATAGATTATTTTTAATGAAATCTTTAAAACTCAAGCCTCTGTTACTACGTAGAGAATGTCAACAACTTCCCAAAGTTTACTTTACTGTTGTTATTGTTTTATAGGTATATGCTTATATATTATATTATTAAATAGCATGCAGAATAGTGTACATACACCAAGCCGCATAAATAATCATAATAATTGTAATCATGATTTTGGCCTTCACAATTAATTAAACTGGAGTGGATGCAATATTTACGCTTTGCATTTAAAGTGTCTACTGCATTAAATCAAACGCTCCCCATTCTCAGCTCAATTATCTGAAACCATCCAAGGCTTTTGCGTTGAACACTTTGTGATTAACCGCTTTTTAGAAACATGGCTGTGGCTGCAGGCAGTAGAGAATTTCCACTCGAAAGGCAACCTGCTCGACAACATTTTCTGTTAAGGGATAAGTCTGTTTTATTTTGTTGTAGGTTGTGGGGGCATTATAAACATTTCATAATGTTAAGCCTATGACAATCAGATTTGTCAAATTTTAGACTTTTTTTTTATGTAAAGGTCTGCAAATTTGAAGCAGCTTCTCATAGATTTATAGAGCACAATGTACAAATGAAGATTTTTTTTTTAATCAAATTTAAATATCTTAGTCCAAATTATTTTGTTCTCACATATAGTTTAATGATCATTATAATTGGGATCTCAGGAATGAGATAAATAGTTTGGCTTATTTTAGCTTTAATATACAGATCTCTCACAGCTTGTCAGCCTGCTGTCTCTCTAACAGTCTGCGACCGCCTTTAAGCTGCCCCTTCTGCTGTTGTCTTGTCTGACATGACAGTACAGGTGGATGGCCACTGAAGAGAGAAGTCATGCCCCCGGGGGCCGCCGTTGCCCCTCTCCTCTGTAACTCATGTCATGTATATTATTAAGCCATTAGATGCTATCAACCCCTTTGAATGATTTAATTACCTCAGCGGACCATCCTTTGAGCGAGGGAAAAAAAGGAACATACATATTCATTGGGGCTGGATGTCAGCAGCAAACCCCCCCAAGTGCTACTCACTGCATCCGCAACCCTCCTTCCTCATGCTCCGTCCCAGTGCATCCACCCTTTCCACCCCTCTCTTCACCCCATGCGACCCTTCTGTAGCTCACACACAACGGTCTCTTGTCTTCCTCGCACTGTGCGGGCTTGGACGGCTTTGGAAGCAGGTTCTGTCCACCCCTCACCCTTCTCTGCCCCCCCATCATTCATCAGACCTGATCCAATCACTGATACGGAAGGAAGGGGCGAAAGATAAGGCCACTGTTGGGAGCGCTCCCTCAGGCCTCCCTCTGTTTTCCACCTCAAATAATTGTTTCACAAAAGACTAATCTTTTTCCCCCCTAACAATGTGCCATTTGATTTCTCTCACTGCACTTCTTGCAGTACTGAAGATAAAATAATGTTTTTTGATATCATATGATGTATACCTAACTCAAAATTTTTTCATTTTTAACTTTTTCCCTAAAGGTGGTACTTTCACAACAACATCAGGATTGTATGCAGGAAACAACTCCCTGACAAACTCGACTGGCTTCAACAGCACACAACAGGTAGCTGTGCACTCCTTTCTGCTCACTCTGTTTCTGTGATCTGGTATCAGTGTGCAGCTATCTGTTTATATAAGCTGCAATTGCAGACTTCTTCACAACCTGGAGATCTTTATGCAACATGCATCCTCAATATGTTGCATTTCATCCATGACACATTCAAACATAAATCACTCAGGATGTCAAAAGCTTTGTACGCAAAGATTATCTACTGTGCCTCCTCCAACACAAATATATTATGCCACAAGGGAAAGAGAAGAAAAAAAACAAGACAGATCGTTGTCCAGATGGAGGACAGAACAGACATGTGTTTGCATTTATGTTTTGGAATCTGCACTGTAAAGTAGCAACACTGGTGCAGGGCATATCTCACATTACTCTGCCAAACCCCCTACTTCTCAACTCTGCT
Organism: Gadopsis marmoratus; assembly: GCA_036023855.1. Classification (NCBI taxonomy): domain Eukaryota; kingdom Metazoa; phylum Chordata; class Actinopteri; order Centrarchiformes; family Percichthyidae; genus Gadopsis; species Gadopsis marmoratus. The sequence goes on along the minus strand of JAVQJF010008891.1, from coordinate 13,223 downwards.
ACCATTTGTCTCTCTATGCCTCCACCTTTTCATCTAAATCTGCCCTCTTGCATCAGATTGCACATATTTTTCTCCATCTCTCGGTTTATTTCTACATGCCTTATCTTCATCCAAATGCAACGCACCCATTTCCCTGCTCTGTCTGTCTTTCTCAACAGGAATACTCTAGTTATCCAGCCTTTGGCCAGGGGCAGTATGCTCAGTATTACAACAGCTCACCCTACACTTCACCCTACATGACAAGTAACAACACTAGCCCCAGCACGCCCTCCACCACCACCACCTACACCCTCCAGGAGCCACCCACTGGCATCACCAGCCAGGCCCTCACAGAAAACCCTGCAGGTATGAATCAAACCACCGTCAGCAGCGTTGCCTTGTGTAACCTGAATATCAGGCGTTTGATCCTGCTAAGAGCCATGTTTTTTTTTTAAATCAACAAGCGGGCCACAGAACCCCCTCCTTCTCACTGACTGGAAGTTGCTCGCTGATAAGAGAGCATGAGCTAAATGCCAAAGTCCTTTATTTGTACTAGCCCAAATGCACAATATGAGCAGGAAATGGTTCTAGCCATCACATACATACTAGTGTATTGCAGTGTGGGAAGCAAAAAAATATTCAATGTAGAATTTCACATAATTTTACGTGACATTAATGCATCATCTGGCAATAGAGCACTGATTGTATCTTTATAAGTCAGTCAAAATTGTATGACTGCATTTGAAATTGTCATCAATCAACACCAAAGACATCAGGCTTTAACTAAATGTAATTTCATACGCATTCGTCCAATTTAGATAAATGACGTCTTTACTATTTCTAGCTGGCATGTACTCTAACTCTTGTTTATTAAATCAGTATGGAACACAATAGCTCTTAGCATGTGTTCTGCAACTGATTTATGATATGTTTGTTACCTGTAGGCTCACACAATCCCTAAATTTGTCCCAGGAAGCTGTCTGTCCTGCATCAAGACAAATGGTCACTCACACTTCTTTGCTAAAAGCAAATAATAGTTCATCTTCGTTGCACTCTTTTTATGCTCTCCTGCTTCCTTCTTTCCTTCCTTTCAGTTGAGTACAGTACCATCCACAGTCCATCAACCCCCATTAAAGATTCAGATTCGGATCGATTGCGCCGGGCCTCAGATGGAAAGTCACGTGGCCGGGGAAGAAGGAACAACAACCCATCACCGCCGCCTGACTCCGACCTTGAGGTAGGGTGAGCCCGCTACCTTGGCGACAGACAGCCTCGCCCTGTCTGAGGCACATGAACACTAATCCACTTACTATATGGCTGCCACACCAGCTTTAACACTTGATAGGCATTAATTCTTAAATATTTGATTCCTTAACTGTAAATGCATTATTGTTGCATTGTGGAATATATGACCTCACCAAACACATATCTTATATAAAGTTATCATGTATACCTCGTAAATAAACAATAAGGCATGTGATTAAGTGAGTCATCAGTGAAGTGAATAATATATATATTCTAGATTGGACACTAGCTCTGACTTACAATGGTACCATTGCACCATGAGCCATACAGCACTGACAGTGACCATATGTCAAAATAAACTCTTTGTAATTCAGAGGGCTCTTCATTAATATGATATGAATTTTAACGAGGTTAATAGCACCCGTTATAGCCCTGACATCACGGCATGTTAACATATCTAGTTAATTAGTTTGTCACTATTGATTACTCTAATGTAAAGGGCAGGGAATGGAAAGCGTGTGGTGGGGTGATGGGAGGAGTGTTGCGGTGACCAGCCCAAGCAAATGGATCCTGGTCCCTGTGGCGCACAAATACACGCTCCCGGCCTATTGACCAGGAGGATCACCTTGCAGCCCTACAGAGTGCACCATTGATTTTGCCTCTTTTCTCTCTGTTTTTCTTTGTTTCTTTCTTCCCCCTCCGCCCCGCCATCTCTCCAGCGAGTTTTCATCTGGGACCTGGATGAAACAATCATCGTTTTCCATTCCTTGCTTACGGGTTCTTATGCCAACAGATATGGACGGGTGAGTGACATCAGACTGTGGCAGTAGTGGTGCACTTTATCAGCAAAACACATAAATATTAAAAACGGGGGAAATGGCCATTGAGCAGAGGATAGATTTCACCGTGCCTCGAGTCCATAGTTAGAAGATAGAGCAGAACTCAATGTACAGATAATTGTTTCTTTTTTTTAATAGGTCCAATGAGCTTTGGCAAGTATTTGACTGCTCTTGCAGCTGTTGGAGCTATGCATGGCTGGTCAGGGCTCGGCTGTAGGGGCTCCCAACAGTTGCACTCTGTATGTCTATTGACACATCTTAAGTGTTCCTTTCTCCTTCAGAAATGCCACATTGTTAGTTTAATTAAGTGCTTCTCAATCCATCCTTTTCAGGCAGGGATCTCCCTGGAGACCCTGGCAGAAGACGGAGTCCACCAAATGTAATTCCGTCAAAACTCAAACTAGAACACAGAGATTCACGTGCACCTGCTTTAATTAGGATTCCAATTCAAAGATATTACATATGTATATAGAAATCTTAACAAACATATATTATTATTATACTGGAAGGTCATTTTTCATCCCATGTCACTGTGTATGCTTATAAGATGAAACATTAACTTTTCCAGGCTTTGCTATTTGTTGTTCCATGTAAATTGCTTTCTAAATTTAAACTTTCAAAACAAACAATTTGGGAAATAAGATAGAAACCTATTCTCATGGTTTTGTTGAGGTCACAAGTTCTATATAGCTTTCAAAGTGTATCATCCGCTCTTATTTTAGATATAGTACGCATGAATAAAAATAACTGCAGAATCTTAAAGAATCAGCATTTTATATTTGTCTGAAAACAGCGTTTCTAATCACCGGTTGTTTTGGCTGTGGAGGTGTCTGATTTTGAAGTCAAAAATTACATTTTGCTCCTCACCTGTAAGAGAGCTTAGCGTCTGCGGCCCGTTCTCTGTGCCTTTGTTCTGGTATGAGGGGGTGTTTGATGGGGGGCAATGTTTTGTTTTTGGGGTGAAAGAGGGCTGCCCCACGACCCTCCACTGTTTATTTTCTTTATTCTCTGGCCCTGCATGCTGGGTAAAGAGAGAGCTATGGCTTTGGGAGTTGTGGCACAGTGATGAGGGACTCTCCAGCCACACACACACACACACACACACACACACACAAACACACACATATGAACACACACAAGCATGCACAGGGTCTCCAGTGTGCTCCTCTGAAACAGGAAACACTCCTGACTCCGTAAGGGCCCATTCCATCAGAGCTCATATAGGAAGTGACAGCCGCTAGAGTCCCACTCACCCCCTGTTTTCTCTTTTATTCCCTCTTTTTCTCCTCCTCTGCCCATTTCAGACCCTATTTTTTTTTTATAAAACAAAGTTTTTCTTGCTCGACTTGCTCCAACCTGCTGACACTATCAGGTTAAAGCAATTTTATAAGAGGGAGACATGCTTACTCACAGCGACCTCAGAGCACGCTACCTCAAAGCCTATCAGAAATGCAGATCTGTAAACTACCTCCGAAGAGAACAACATCCCCCACAAGCACCCATCCACCACAGGAACCACTCCGCTTCTCCCCCTTCTCTTCCCTCCTGTCTGTCATTCATGCCATCCCTATCTTAGTGGCATGAACAAAAAAAAGTTACAAAACAGTTTTCCCTCTTAGCTGCTCTGAGCTTACTATAAATAGATGTGTATCTGAGTGAGTGCACATCCACACTTTCTTTCGTTCACTGTGACCTCCCACCCACTCTCTCTGACTCGCTCTTTTTTTTCTCCCTCTCATACACGCATAAACACGCTGCTGCTCTTATCAGCTCCTTTAATTGGCATCAAGGCAGCTCACCCCCATAAAGCTGATGGCTGAGGCCAGCTGTGCTGCTATTGGGCTGACCAGAGCTAGAGCTTAAAGCGGGTAGGGTTGTTATTGGTAAGGGGCTCAGAGGGAGGGGGGGGACTTGGCACCCCTGTGGATGGCACTGACATCTCGGGACAGGTGGTGCCGGAGCAATGACAGCAGCAGCACTTTGGCCTTCTGGCCTGCTTGTATTCTTAACTCCCTCACTGACTGATTGTTTAGATTTAATTGGAAAGGATTCACTTGCGCCTGGAGAAGACTGCCCTTTCCCACCAAACCAGCCCATAATGCTAAATCACCCGACTGCGCAAGAGGTTGGGGAGAGGGAGCTGCTAGCCTGTTGATGTGGGAGGCTAATTATTTTTGATGAATTCTGACTGAAAGATTGAGTCGAACTGGGAGGCTAAGAGCACGGAGAAAGACTCTAGAAGTGGGGATTGCGCTCTACTTGTGTGGTTTGTCCTTTGTCATTTTAGTGAAACCATAAGCATTGTGGGGCGTGACAGCTAATCAGTAGAAAGCTCAGGTGTGTCTTCAGGTGGTTTAGCTCTGTAATCCCTGCTTCTGCTCCTGCCTGGCCTGTCCCTAATGCCGTCTCACCCAGCTGCAGAAAATCCTACTCCACGGCCTGCTATTGTCTCTCTTCATCCTTCGCTTGCTGAAAACAATCTGCTGATTACAGATTTAAGATTAAAAAAAAACTTAAATTTGTGCAACAACAAAAAAGAATGGAAGCAGTTCACGTCTATCCAGTTAGTTAATTAATTATGTCTTTCGAATCTTGGCAGAAACTTAATCATGTTGTAGGAAGGTGAATTTTGAAAAACTAAAATAAATGTGTTTCAGCTATTTTGTTAGTGTGTGAAAAATAATTATACAAGGCTTATTATCTTTATAACTGTTTATGAGAAAATGCGCCGAAGACTTTTTGCCTATTCATTATCTTTTTAAAGGGAAAATCGTACTCATTGTCACAGGCTCATTAACTATTTACAGTGTAGTTCGCTCCTCTGTAGGTATTATCTTACAGACAGTGCAACCCTATCACCATTACAGCACGTGTCACATTACTGACGGAGATCAGGATTTAAGGAAAAATTCGAAAGACGGAAAAAGGAAAAAGACGCAGGGAAATATCTGTATATATTTTGCATTTAAATTTTTTTTTATTTTAATAAATGACGAATTTAACACAAAGTGGTTGCTTCATGGGGAAATTGTGTTAGAGCAATAAGATGATGCATCAGCTCAAGTATGTGGAGAATGGGCTATTTACGATGAGACTGTGACCCCAACTCTTCTAAATCGACCACCCCTCCTGAGAAGAGACATGCTTTTACTGCATTCATTCAAGTCTGTGGCATTTCTGATGAGTATTCTGGTCCCTTTCGGAGGGTTGTAAACAGAGGCTGAAAACTTTCAAGTCCGCTTAATGTCTTCTTTTATGGGAATAGCCTCCTGAGGAATTTAAAAGGGATTCTGTGTTAATTGAGTGACTCACAGGGAACAGCATTATTTATTGTTTCACATTAACTGCTTCAAAATGGAACACGATTACCTCAATATTCAGAAGAATTTATTTGATTTAATTATTTTTGTCTATTTTTCAGGACCCGCCGACATCTGTATCGTTAGGCCTGCGGATGGAAGAAATGATCTTCAACTTGGCCGACACGCACTTGTTCTTTAACGACTTAGAGGTGCGTCTATTAGTGTGTTTTTCTCTCTCTCTTCTTTAAGCTTCCTTTAAATCTGCTATGTTCCTGGTCTCCAAGGTGAACAGAAATGCCTTCTGTTCACCTTGGGATGATTTTGGTGTTCAGAGGGGTAGTAAAAGCAGCAACAATTGTTTCATAGCGTGGCGCCTGTTTCTCACTTATTAGTCCCATAGTGGTGAAGTATTACCTCGGAGCCCAAGGGGTACCATGAATTTTACATGTGCTGTCAGTCGCCGTCATTCCTGGGTCATCAGGCCTGCCCCCACCCCCACCCCCTCGCCTCCCTCCCACTCCCTTATCGGCCAGTTCAATTTGTCAGGCTCTAGTGTTTCTGTGGCCACTCTGTCTGTCTGTGTGTCATGCTGTACGCTTGCTGTCGCTGTCCACCATCACCACAGACCCCACCGTCACAGCGTGAAATCCCCCGCCATCTCCCCTCCCACGCCTCTCTGCCCCCCTGATTCATGTACAGCTAGTGTAAAATCTGCCCCTGGGGCTGAGGAATAGAGGGATAGTAGGGAGGTATGTGTGGATTTGTGTGGTGGGGTGTCTGCTCCACTCTAGGGGGAGGTGAAAGACCAGAGGGTAAGAGATGCCTATAGGCTCAGACTGTGTGTACAGAAGTGTGTGTGTGACACATTTGTTCATACACATGCACCTACTACCTTCTTCACAGATCCAGATGTCAAACTCGGCTAACTATCAATACTAATGTGATTTTAAGCGTAAACAAAGCAATTTACCTCAATGTTATTTCCTCAACACTAGCTCTATCCTAGTTTTCTGCCTTCGATTTTATTAAGTCTTTATTGACTTTTTATTTTTGCGATTTATGTCCCTGCCTCCTCCTCTCAGGCCTCTTTCTCCCAGTAAACCTGATCCCACTGACCAAGCGCTTTTCCTCTGTGTCCTGCTTCATGCTGACCTCACAGTAGAGGAAATGTTTTGTTTGATACTTAAGTGTGAAGAGATCTGTGGCCAGTCTGCCAAGTCTCATTACTCACCACCATGTTCAGCTGCATTACATGAAGCAAACCCAAGAAGGAGGAAAAAAACGGGAGAGACGGAGAAAGAAAATGTTCATACTCTCCCAGACAGACGAGTGACTGAGATTCCAAACACAGTCATCGTGATCAAAGTTAATTGGCTGCAATTGGCTGGTTAAATATTTCCTTATGCCCTGGCCATGTAGAATCAATTGTAGCTGCACTTTATTTAATAGATGTGCCCCAATCATTTGGGAAAAAAAATGGCAGTTTGTGACAACGCTTAAATGTGGTTTTGCTCAACATCTGTCCTGTATTTTGATTTCTTTTCATGTGATGAAACTGTTCACAGATGAATTGGCAGCTCTGACTGCTTATGAAATTATTTAAAAATGCAATGCACACGTACATTTCTTCTGCTCTATCTCCGTAACAAAATTGTAGTGTTATGACTGAAATAGCAATCTGTGGTCTTCTGCAAGAATGCTTCCTGTCTGCAGACGCTGCAATGATTAATTAACAATCATACCAGAGGATGAGGGACATTCTCTTGAAGGCGTATTGATCTGTTCTCCTTAACTGAGCTGGGCCAGTCTGAGTGTTAAGTGTCAGTTCTCAGCAATGCCTAACCAGTTGCGTTTCCTCTCTGCTGATTTACAGTCCTCCATCTCAGATAGAGCTAAATCGAGTCCAACTATAAATACTGCAGCCAGCAGCAGTTATGTATTTAAGCATGTGCAGAAATGCATATGGTCCATCTAATTTAGCCTAAGCCATAAAGGGAGACCCCAGAGGCTGTGCAGAAACACAGGTGCAGAGTTAGTGGCGTGTGTGTGTGTGTGTGTGTGTGTGTGTGTGTGTGTGTGTGTGTGAGTGAGTGAGTGGTCCAGCTAAGTCTTAACACTGTTGTCCTGCCAGCCTCTGCACAAGAACATTAAATATGGACTCAGCATCCTCACAAGTCCCTATATGTGCAGTCCCAGATTATTTTGCTCGAATTAAACCCTTAATTTTTAAGATAAATTAATTAGTTTTAAACGAACAAGGGTTGTTTACAGGCTTCTAAACATCACAATTAAGCATTACATTGTGCTCGACCTGCCGAAGCCAGAGCAAACGCTCTTGTCTTGTGTATTATGTGTTCAAGTGTGTGTGTATGTGAATGAAGCCTGCACTGTGTTGATAGAGCTGGTGAGTGACGATTCAGAGGAAAGTCATAAAAAGAAAGAGGGCATGTCGAAGGGGTCAACAGGGATCAGTTTCACCCTTACGTCTCCCTCTTTCTCCTCTAACCTTTTTCTGGATCAGCGCTCTCTTTATATTCACTGTTGGATAGTAATGAAGGTGCGTCCCAGAAACACTGCACCTCCCCAAAAGACTTCCCCTCTCATCCCACACACACACCAATCTCTCTATCGATCGGCCCGCACAAACCATTTGCTGCCCAGTCCTTTAAAGGACAGCTGTAGTGTTATATGAACAGCACAATCTGTTTTTATCATCAAAAATGCTCTCACTGAAGGACGTATTAGGAAAGTAATTCAAGGCAATATGATCCCTATTGATGTGATCGCCACTGTATTAATTTTCCTTATAGAAGAAGTTGTATTTCGATAGCTACAGAGATAAACGTGTAATCAATGTTATATCTAAAACAAAACATAAAACAAAATCAATATTTTTTGTAATTTCTTAATTAATAGCAACACCCTAATGGAAAGGTAATATCAGTAATTTCTTTTTTTTTTTTATTGTATTATCAGAATTAAACTCTGTTAAAGTGAATAATAACCTTTCAACATTTTTCATAATAATATACTTTTAGGAGTAAATTTCTAAGGAGATTTTTGAAATATACTAAATTAGCTTCACTTGATGCCATTTTCATCTTAGTGCTGTGGCGTGTGGTTGAAGGTGGAGTTAATTTCTGGTCTAAAGCCATGTGTATAATGAAGCCCACTGAGACTGAGTTCACTGGGAAGACTGACAGCTCTGCTGTGACTCAGGGTGTGAGTTTACTGTGGGTGCGCTGCTGCGGCCCAAACGCTAACGCAGAGCGGTATGTGGGAACCAGGGGCCTCTCTCGCTGGCCGAACCCCCTGTGTTCCCCTCTCAGTGGGGTACGGGGGCTGCCGTCTCCCCCTTCCCTGGGTGAGAAAACAACCCTCCCAGTCTGGAGGATAAAGGGCATGGGGGGCAAACCACTCACAGGGAGCGAGAGAGGGGGAGAGGTCTCTAAAGGTGGGAACATTTTAAATTAGTCCACTGATGCCCCCATGCTGTGTGCAACACTCTCTCACACACTTGTGCGCATGCACTGTAAACATGCTGTGCTGCAAAGTCTTACACGCACACATGCAAACACATACATTCTGTACGCACAGTCATGAAAGTACCCACAGGCTGTCATACTCACACACACATACCTGTGGAGCAACCCTGGGACGCTGTGAGCTGAGTGCCTTTTACAGCTCCCAGCCTGCAGTCGCAGGGTTGAAACCTCCCCTGTCACTCTCACCCAGGGGCTGCCCGTTAATGAGAGATGCTGTGAAACGCATGGTTACCTTTTCCTAGTGGCTGAAATGGCTCTCCAGAGCCTCTTAATGTGGAGCCATTCTGTTGGTTTTATGTCCCACTGTAGAGAGTCAGATCCTGTACTGCCATATGATTGGTAGCGTTATGGTGTTTTCCTTGATAGTGTATTTTTTAAGGAGGAACATTATGCTAACTATGCTTTTCACTGAATCATGAAATGAAGTCATTCAGTTTATCAGTTGTCAGTTAACACTGTAGCTTTGTGGCACAGATTTGTATTTATGTGTCAGTACCTCCATCATAACATAAAACTGAACAGCCCATCAAGATCTGCACCAGTGAAAAACTATGAAACCTTTCATTAAGAGTCCCTTTTCTTTCTCTTTTTTTAAATATACAGTATGCTGCTGAATCCAAATTGAAACCGTGAACTGAAGAAAGGCTATTTTCATATATAGTACATTTTGTCAGATGGGCTTCTTTAGGTCTGTACACACTGATGTGGGTATTTCATCATTTGCCTGGCCACTGATGCAGCAGTTCTGTCATGCTCCTCAATGTAACTCCATCATGTCTCAAGGCGGGGCCACTGATGTGTTTTGGAAAGACTACAGAGACAAAGTGGAGGTTTCAAAGCCACCCTGTCAATCTTCGCCCTCCCCCACCACCATTACCACCACCACCATCTACCCACTATCCTAACACAACCGATTCATGCACCAATAGGGGTTGAGGGCGCATGGAAAATATAACATTACTGTCTGGTGACAAATGATGATATTTAAGAATAGACTTCTTGTCCTGAATTAAAGAGGGTGTCGTAGCACCTGACCAGCAGGGTCTGTGGAGGAAGAGAACAGAAACTTACACAGATTTGTCCAAACAACAGTCTACTTGGCAAGAATAAACTGTTTCTCTATGGTTTACATTTTTTGCGAAGGGAAAATGCTGAAATGACTGAGATTTGATATTGCATTTAATGTAGCTCTACTTAAGGTGTGGTTTAGGCTTGCAATACCAAAAATAGGACATAGTGAGAAGCAGCTCATCCATCACACATGACTAATTTATACTTTTCACTGCCTACCTATGGGGGGTTCCAACCTTTCCAGTTACTACAGCAGCACTTTGTTAAAATTCATTCTGTTTCTAAGCAGAGTGTACTTGTGCTCCCTCTGGATCCCTTCTCCTGATCGTGTGAATTTTTGTGAAACCAGCATGGACTTCTCTCTACCTGTGCTTTGTTTGGCGCCGCTGTTTGAATTCCGTTGCTGTTCAAGCACAGATTGTGGATTGGAATGAAGTGGGTTCGAAGAACTCTCCCTTTGTTACCCACATCCTGTGTTTGACCCCCAGGTAATCACAGCCCCCCTCCCTTCTGCACCCTCCTCCTTTCCCCCCAGACAGGGGGGCCTGTGGTGGGAACGGAGAAGGAAGTTGCTGGGGGTCACAGACCGCGGGGGGGATGACAGCCACTGCCGGTCTAGTGGCGGTATTGAGAACCTGCGAACCATGGATGAGCCTTTTTCACATGGCATTAGCCTGTAGGGTCACAAGGAATGATGACGGCTGTTATCGCTCACACTGTGGTTTTGACCACCCACCCCCACCCCGACAGCTCACCTGAGAGAGAAGATGGGAGAGAGGGAGCGAGAGAGCGAGGGAGCGAGCGTGGCAGCTTGTATCCAAAAAGTGGACTCTGCCTTTATGGCAGTGAGAGTTAGTTTAGATAGCTTGGTCCTCTCTGTGTTTCGGTAACATGTAGTCTGACTCGCCCTGTCTTTCTTCTCTCTGCCTCTGACTGCTGCAGTCACCACTCTTAGCTCTTTCCAGGGCTACAGGAAGACTCAGACCGTCATCGCTGATTGCTTAATGACAGATGCCAAGGGAACAAAGAGGGCTCTGATAGCTTCCTCCACAGTGAAGAGTTTTCAACAGACTAGTGGAAAGACATAGAGACAGTTAGAGGGAGTGAATGATGTAGATATGGAAGCATCCTGAGGCAGAGCATCCTGTCTTCAATTGTTGTGCATTTTTTCTGGTGTTTTTGTCTTTCCTGTACAGATAAAGGCCGTTTGGTAGCTGAGTGAACTCGGATAAAAGAAAAGAATGTAGCTGATGAATTTAACAGAAAGACGCAGTGTTTGCATAAGGAATAATTGCGATGGCTTCTGGTGGAGGGTCTTCACTCCTGAGTACAGTAGGAGCATCTGGTGTGAGTTAGCGGTGATTGTAGGTTTTAGAGAGACCACTGTTTGCTTGGTGAGGGGAGAATGGGGGGATTAGATGGAAAAGAGATGTTCAAAAAGTTCTAAGAAATTCTCAGACTGACCCTAAATGTGCCACCGTCTTGAAGCCCTATCATTCTATTGTTAGTGTTATACAAACAAAATAATAGCAGCATGTTATTATTTTCTTTTAAGCTTTCCAGTGAGTCAGTGACAGTAATTGTAAGTGCATTTTAATTTTTTTTTAAGTCCTGCAAACATATATATGAGCTTCTTTATCACAAGGTGACTTATATACAGTATATGAATTTTATTTATCCACACACATTTTCTATTTGCTCTTCTTTGCTTTCTGTATACTCAGCATTCATTTTTCAGATCTGTTCTATTTATATGGCATTTCATAATCCATCCATCCATTCAACAAATTCTGGAATGCCACTGAGTCAGCTACCAAGTCTGTCAAGTAGTAAAATTCACCACCCAATAGTGTTTCTTTCCATCCTATCCACTTTGACTATACAACTGTACTTAACTGACTTGAACCTGCACCATCCATGGCTCTGTGGTGTTTACGAGGCCTTCAGAAGTGGCTCCTAATGAGTATGTGTAAGGGTTACTGTAGAGAATTACCCACAGCCACCTCCTCTATTAGCTTTCCCAGTCCTCCCAGGAAGCTGGTGCAGAGGTTTATGTCAGCCCCAGCTGGGAACAGTAATTGTTGGAGTCTGCACATTCTTCCAACAACCCCCTCCCCTTTATATTCACCGCACACACAGAGGTGGAGTTCTCAAGCCCATTTCAGCTGTTAATTAAGCGTCATTATATCTACAGATTTTAAAAAATGAAATGGATGGGGGGCAGGCGTCAGCCGTTTTAATTTGTAACACTTTACATTTGTTGAGGTTTGAAGTGTTTATTAGCTTTGAGGATTTGGAAAAGTCCATGAAAAATCATTCATAATCAGGCAGCAGTTATAATGACTACAGTTGGGCCTAATTACTGAGACATATTTATGTGTTTTGGGTCATGTTGGGGTTTTGGCTCTGGCACCTAAAATAGGCCCATAAATAACATGCTGAGTAATAATGCTCTCAGATAGCTGTTTTGATCCACGCTGGCTGCCAGACTCTGAAAGAACCACATTACAGGGGAAGAACAAACATGAGGAACTATTGTCGTCCAGGAGACAGCATACAATTAGGCAATGATATACCAAACGAGTGGAACTGAATGGTCCTGTACCAAAGTGAAAGAGGTGACAGGAGCTTTTGCAGTCGGCTGATTGTGTCTGATTCATCAGCGGGTAATTCCTGGATAATAGAAGCATTCCAGTCACTTGCACTAGAATGGTAGGTCTTTCAAAGAAGGCTTTATGAGGTGCTTAACCCAGGGTGCTGTTTTTGTTTTCCTAAACAAACAGACATGCCTCTACTACTTAAGCATTTAAGCACACCAATACTTGGCTTGGGTTCTATTCTGAGAAAAATTTGGGGATAATTTGTGAACATAAATTATCCACAAGCTTTCTGGCAGCAGCTCTCTCAAGCTGGGACAAATTGCTGATTTCTTAAACTATTAAAGATCTGCTGGTGAGTGTCTGGAAACAGATGATGCCAGAGCTAAGAGCCTCCGCCACTACCCCATCTCCAATTGGCAGTCCATCTTGTGGAACGCGGGGCTCAGAGCTCGCTTCATGTGAGGTCAGTTTGGACTCTCTTCCCCCAGCCTTTACCCACTGCTCTACTCCATCTACACCTCACTACCCTTCCACCCCCTTATCGGGGTGCCGGAGCCACCGAGAGGAGGATGGGGGGGGGGGGGGGGGGGGGCGGGCGGCCGTGTTTGTTGCTGGTTGGCGGGGGCGGCGGGTGTGGCGGGG
>JAVQJF010008889.1:0-10827 GCA_036023855.1 Gadopsis marmoratus | reverse complement strand
CGTCATGGTTCATGTACTAACGTAGGCCAAAGATATGATTTATGAATGTGTTTATGAAAATACAGTAATTGACCTGATGCTATGCTGAGCACGTTGTGATGACCACAGGAAGTAACCATTTCATGTATACCTGTGTGGCAGAATAAATCCTGCAGTCAGAGTGAATGCAAGCTCACGTGTTTTGCCTCTTTGCTTTTGCATACAGCTGCAGGTTTTACAACTCATCGCTCCCTGACCATCACCAGGTCTGGGGGCGCAACATAAGCAACAGCACCTTTCAAACATCATCAGTATCACTATATAAATAGAAATCATGAAAAATATCCTAGTGTTTGTGAACAAAATAACACAGGGTGTTACAGAACCAGAAAGGCTGACCATGGGACAGGCCTCAGCGTTTGGGGGAAGTCTGAGGACACTGATTATCTCGGACAGTCGGACCACCTTCAGCTTCCTGTCCTCATGAGGCTGGTGGTGTCTCCTGACCCCAGCACCACGATCACCTCTAGCACCACCACCTGGAGAATACAGACAAATTAGACACAGGTTGTTATATTAAGATTATTTATTGAGAAAGCCAAAACATAATTTTAAGAAAGTTCCCTAACAGAAGGCAGAACAATACAATTTCGCTGGCCAAGAAAGCCCATCAGTACCTCTACTTCCTCCACAAACTGAAGAGAGCAGGAGCTCCAACACCCACCATGTACTCTTTCCACTGAGGCACTATCAAAACCATCCTGACCAACTGTATCACCTGCTCCACTTCCCACCGTAAAACCCTGCAGCGCATAGGGAATGCTGTTGGAAGGATCATCACTCCCACTCCTCTTGGACATTTTCAACACCCATCTCACCCACAAAGCACTAAGCATTGTGGTGGGTGACACTACCCTCCCCTCCAATTGCCTCTTCAGCCCCCTGCCTTCTGGAAGAAGGTTTCGGAGCCTCCATGCAAGCTCCCAGACTCACAAACAGCTTTGTCCACCAAGCTATCAGGAGGCTGAACTCTCTACCTTTTCTACCCACTGACCCCAGTGTACTAAAATACATGTAACCCTCCCATCACATACACACGCACCCAGGAGCAGCTGCTGCTATTTATTTACTATAGACCACTGTGGAGTGAACTAATTGTATATATCTTGCCTTGTGGCATCTATACACTTTACACTTTCAATCTCCTGTACTTATCCTGCACTAAATGTATATATCTTGCACTTTTGTCACTTTACACTGTTCAACAGTCCCATACTTATCAAATTTATATATTTTTAGTATACTGGGACCACACATGTAGAAAAATTAATAATAAGTCAAAAGTGACTTTGACTTTAGTTGCTATAACTTCCAGTTAAATATGGACAATTAGTTATGCTGCTATAGACTTCCCACTGAGCTCCTCTCTCCTCCTCTCCCTCTCCAACTGTATCATTAATACACATTTATACCCATTAATGCATGTTACTAACATTGCTAACATGACATTTTTAGGACTACTTCAAAGAGCCTGGATGAATACACAGAGGCTGTGACCTCATACATCAGCTTCTGTGAGGATGCCTGTATTCTAACACACACCAGAGTAAGTTATAACAATGACAAACCCTGGTTTACAGCAAGACTCCCGTATGAAGTATGGAAGCAGTCAAGAGTGGTGTTGGGGACAGGTTTAGACTCAGCCAGTGACTCCTCATCAGTCTGGAAGGGACTGAGGGAGATAACAAACTACAAAACCAAATCCCCCCACTCTATGAATGACCTCAGAGTGCCAAACGACCTGAATGAATTCTACTGCAGATTCGACAGACAATTGAGCATCCCTTTCTCCGCCCCTCACACCCAGTCCACCCCCTCAGATTTGGACAGAGACACGGGACCATGGTAACTCCACAATCAGAACTCTGCACAACAAGGACTGCGTTCAGCATCTGAACCACAACTTTCCCAGTCTGGCTGAAATTCAAAACCGCTGGAATAGCCAGCTCACGCAGCAGCAAAGCTTCAAGGACTGGTGACTAACTGGGCTGCTTCCTCATATCACTCCGCTAAGCCTCTCCCATCAAACCCACAACTTCAACTAGCATCAGAGGGAATCCCTTGTCCTGCAATGCCTTCCAGAACTTTGTTAAAAGAGAAGAGTGCCGCAGACGTCAGAGGCAGTGGCAATGCCATACAACAGTGGGATGAGAGTCTAGTACACCACACACACATCACTGTCCCCTGACAAAAGTTTTACTTTTAAAAAACTATTATAAAAGTACTATATGGGCTATATAGGCAAAGGACGTATTGGAAATATACCACAAAAAATTTTGTTTTATTGAGTTTTGTAAAGGCCAGGGAGGCCGGATAAGTGGTGGAAAATGGATGGATGGATGGATGGATGGAGTTTTGTATAGTGAATACTGGGGCGGAAAGCTGAAATACTCAAGTTTAACACAAAGTCTATTGATAAAATATAAAAAAGGGTAGGACTTATATAGGTTAAGTATTGACTTCTTCGTACTCCTTTTCAGACATGAAACATTTATGTATGTTGTTGCTACTTTGCTGTTAATTAATTGCTATTATTTTTGTTTTCTTACTTCTATATTTTTAACATGTTTGGAATATCTATCTATCTATCTATCTATCTATCTATCTGTGCATGTTCTCTAGCGCCACATAGTGTACACAGGAAGTGATTTATAACTCTCATGCAATGTCCAATATTCATGAAAATGTATGTCCATATCAGGCATAAACGGTTTAATGCCTTAATACTACACAAGTGATTGTGTAGCACCACCTACTGGCAACAGAAAGGGAAGTCTACATAACCATGGTTCATCAAATGTATACAAATTTTACAATATGTCATCTCCAGATCCACATACTCCACATGACGTGTCCTATAGCCATTCAAATTCAGAGTCAAGTGATCTAGCCTTTACTTACAGCAAGCTTGCCACTTCCATCAACTTGCATAGGGATGCAATGGGCCACTTATTAACACTTAATGTGTAAAATCAGTGGACTGCCCCTTTAAACCTTTTTTTTTTTTTTTTGCCCCATTGAATTGAAGCCATGTCACAGTGTTACCAGATCTCATTAATTAACTTGGTGAATACAAGGTTATCATAACTGTTATTAATTTAGACCAAAGTTTTGATATAGTGAAACATTCCTTTAATACCACACTGGGACAAAAAGTGATAGAAGTTGAAAACATTACTGTACCTCCCATATCCTGGATCTCCAGTCGACCCACTCCACTGCTACTTCGGGGAAACAGAGACATCCACACTGACTTCCATCTCTGACAAGAGAGAGCGAGAGATGGTTAATGACGGAGATTGCAATCAAGCGTCACTGTCTGATTAGCATGTAAATAAATGTATGTCACATATTGGTCCGCCTCCTCTATATGAAATCCTCCTTTAACCCTTACACACCTGCACTATCCTCAACCTAAACCTTTCCCCTGTGAATGTGATTGTCACTTTTAACCCTCCCACCTCCCACAAAGAGGTCAACATTAGTGACATCCTCTCGGTGATTTCCATATAAACATGCCCAGAGGAGTGTCAGAATGTGAGTATAGCCCTGGCACCTTTGACCAAATCCTTCTTTCAAAAGAGGGAGTGCATGCCTGTGTTTGTGAGTTTTACAATGTTGTTAAGGGACAAGTAAGTAAGCCACATATACCTCCTGTTTCATGTGATGCATTTAAGCTCTGATAATTTAAGGCAGGTTTTTAATGGATCCTTTGCATGTCTATACCAGTTTTTTTAGGTTGTAGGTGAGACGGTTGAGAAGATTAAGGTTTGGTGATTGAACTGAATGTCCACTGCAGTGATACCACACAGCATGAGTGTGTGCTATCTGTCAGCGCTGCACAGGAATGTGTAGCCTGGAAACTGTGCTGTGTTTCAACTTGTTCATTTGAATTCCTGCTGTGGAGTCTCATTTGAGCAACACACAGAAAGGCTGAGCACTTTTTCTACCAAATCTATGGCTCACATTTCATTCCTTCAGCTAACTGTGGAATCTGAATGAAACAGACAAATTATGTTACATCTCATTTGCTTATTACACAAAACACTGAGCATACAGTTTATAAGCCAGTATGACATCATCAAGTACATCGTCTTTCTCGTACATCATCCTTCCATTTATGTTTCTTAGTTACTTTACTGTAGTGTCAAGTCCATTATCTTGCAATGTTATTATGAGATTTATAGTAACTATAATATAAAACAATTAATATCCACTGCAAGTAAACATGGCTGTACATTTAATCCTATGTCATATCCCAGGCTCTTAAATGATAACTGCTACTGAAAAACAACAAAGTTCAAATGTACTCACTTTGCCAGCTTTGCGTGGTTGGAGGTAGACCTTCCCTGTTTTGGTATGAGAGTCCATCTGTGAAGCAAATGACTTCAGTTGTTGCCTTTGGAATCAGAAAGACGTAAGAGGTTATCTTTCTATTCTCTTTTTATTCCTTTGGCAAAACGTTTGGGCGTGCCCACAGTGAGACATTCTTGAAATATGATCCTCACCTGATACACATACGCAAATAGAGGCGTAGCCAAGATTGCAAAAGTGAGGGACAGAGTTCAGGACTATTCAATGTTTTAAATTACATTGTGATATCTGTTTATATATCTGCATATACATATTTTTATATATCATCAATCAGTTAATGTTTATTGATTTGTTAAAAGAAGAGCTGTAGGCTACTATAGACATAGTAATAATGACTTAATAAAGGCCTAATCATGTCTATACCCTCCACTTTTTCCTTATGTTTTCTAGTGTGTGTGTGTATCCATCGCTATTGTCTATCTCTGTGTCTGTATGTGGGTGTGGCGCTCTAGTGGTGGACAAAGCAGTTTTTTTCAGTGTACAGTATCATTAAAGTCAGTTCATTAAAAAGATTTGTTCAAAAGAGTCGGTCACCGATTTGTTCAATGCTTGATCGGAGTTCCAACAGCACAGCCCCACTCACTGAACTGAAACAAGAACAAATGTTCAACAGTCATTTGTGGAGGATAATTCAGTGAGCTGAGGAATTTAGTTGGATTAAGATATTGTTTGCAAACTTAAAGCAGCTGTAACAAAGTTCTACCCTATTATGTACAGCACATAGCACACCTATCATATATTAGCAATGCACTCCAAGACCAATGTTGTTGAATCATTGCAACTAAAGGTTAGCAACCCATATCAGCTGTGTATTTGCTGTGTACCTACTAAGGCATGGTCGAGTTTAGGGAATGATTGTAGTCATTCTTTTAAAAAAATCTCAGCTGAAACAGGAAACAAACAGCATCCTGTGTTAAAGACTGAGATTTTAGTGATACAGCTCGACCTCCTTCCCGTGGAGAATTTATTGATCTACATTAACAGTCAAGTGACTTCCTCCTTTATACCTGTCATAATAACCGTGGCAGCTAGACAGAGCACTTGCTGAAACTGATGCTGTTGTTCATCTTTGGAGACAGTCTTCATTTAGCTTGTGAAGATTCAAAATGCAAATCAAATCAACTACTTCATGTCTCTGTTTGCGACTTGTCTGCCCACATTTCTGGCTGAGGAGGTAAAGGACAGGGGCTCTGTGATGACAGCTGTGATAGAATTTGTGTACTGCCAAACCTTTTCTCCTGAGAATTTTACTGTTTATTATTATTTCAATTCCAGTAATCAATTCCAATTCACACACCCGTGTGACGGTACAGGATACAACTCTGTGTCATGCTCCACAAGACACTTGTCCTAACTGTTTTGATAGCTCCAGATTTAGGGTTAGTGTTAACAAACTCTGAAGGTTAAGAGGATAATAAGCTAAACTCCAGCAGGGTGAAACATTCACATTCTTTTCTACAGAAACACAACACTACTCTTGATTTCAAGACTGGTCCTGCTGCAGTAAAGTGTGACTTTAAAATAATTATTTTAAATAAATCTGTACAATCTGAGAACATTATGGGGCCACCTGAGCCATTATGTACCGTTATTGCAATTTTATCTGAGGCACGGTGACACATTTGGTTCTATTTATACCTTTACTTACCTTTCAACAGGAATGAAAGTGTTTTGTTTGGTCTTGGTGAATCCAGTGCATTGCTTTTGTGGTTGATGTCTTAGTTAGTCTTAGTTGATGTCTTAGTTATGAAGTTCTCATAATTTGCTGATTTCTTCACCATCACCAAAACACAGGTGAAGGGAATAATATGTTCAGTCCTAACTGTTAAGTTACATACTGTTTATTTTAATTATTTAATTAATTAATTATCAGGCAAGAGTAAAGCAGTCACAGACAACATGCATATTTTAGACATCTGGATAACCATAACAAACCAATACTTTCAGTGTGGGTCATGTGGTCTGTGAGCATGAAAAGATCATGATCCTATGGTTTTGCTGACAGATTTACTTTTTCTTAACATTTCGTGATGATTTTCATGAATAAAATATAGTGCACCAGGATAACTGGGGTAATTTTACCTTCTGGCTTCCTTTTAGTGACCTCTTCATAACATCAACATCACCAATAAGCTGACACTTAACTGTTCCTGCCACTAGGGAGGGGGCTGATTAGTCTGGGCCTTATTTTGCTTCGGCAAGTCAGCATGGCAAGTGGACATAAGCAGTCTCTTCAATCCCAGTCTCATTTAAACACACCAAATACACAGATCAGCCATAACATTATGACCACCTACCTAATATTGTATAGGTCCATTGGTCATTGTCGTGTTCCTCAAACCATTCCTGAACCACTGTTGCAGTGTGGCAGGGCGCATTATCCTGCTGAAAGAGGCCACAGCCATTAGGGAATACCGTTTCCATGAAGGGGTGTACTTGGTCTGCAACAAGGTAGGTAGGTGTACGTGTCAAAATAAAATCCACATGAATAGCAGGACCCAAGGTTTCCCAGCAGAACATTGCTCAAAGCATCAAACTGCCTCCACCAGCTTGCCTTCTTCCCACAGTGCATCCTGGTGCCACGTCTTCCCCAGGTAAGTGACGCACACACACGCGGCCATCCCTATGATATAAAAGAAATGTGATTCATCAGACCTGGCCACCGTCTTCCATTAATCCGTGCTCCAGTTCTGATGCCCATTGTAGGCGCTGGTGGTGGTGCACAGGGGTCAGCATAGACACCCTAACTGGTCTGCGGCTGCACAGCCCCATATGCAACAAACTGTGATGCTCTGTGTGTTCTGACACCTTTCTATCAGAACCAGCATTAAGTATTTCAGCAATTCGAGCTACAGAAGATCTTCTGCTGGATCGGACCATGTGGGCCAGCCTTTGCTCGCCACAGGCATCAATGAGCTTGTCGCCAGTTCATCGGTTTTCCTTCCTTGGACCACTTTTGGTAGGTACTGACCACTGCAGACCAGGAACACCCCACAAGAGCTGCAGTGTTGGAGATGCTCTCACCCAGTTGTCTAGCCATCACAGGCTCCTTGTCACAGGTTCCTTGTCAAAGTCACTCACATCCTTCTGCTTGCCCATTTTTCCTGCTTCAACACTTTAACTTGAAGGACAAAATATTCACTTGCTGCCTCATATACCCCCCCCCCGACAGGTGCCATTCTAACGAGATAATCGGTGTTCTTCACTTCAACTGTCAGTGGTCATAATGTTATGGCTGATTGGTGATAAGTGAGAGATAATATAAGGAAATCTTTTACTGTTTTTGCTTTCTGACATTTGAAAGACTTTTGTTTCATATTAAGACCATTTTGAACAATACACTCAGCAGATCTTTTTCAGTAAATTAACAAAACAAGTGTAACAAACTACTGTTCTAATTCAGGAAAATACAGAAGTTGGCATTTAGTTATGATTATTTGTCTGTACAGTATGTAGTAGGTTAATTTTCTGGTTTAGAACATCACCGTCAAGTGATGTAACGACTAAAGATGAGTGTCTGTTTGTGATAATAAAGTGCTAGCAGCATGTTCAGCTCCAGCTGCTGTGAGGAAACAAATTAAATTAATGAGGGAGAGAAACCACAGGCTAACACACTGCAGAGCAGAGGAGTGTGTGTTGGTGAGAGAGGCATAACCTAGGATTTATTTGTTCAACATTTCACTGTCAGCTGGAAAATGGCCTAAATGAGGGTCAACCTTCCCTCAGAGGAAGGTCATATCTATATACACTATGTACATGAAGTGCCTGCTTTTACAGAGATATCAACAGAACAGTTATGCGATGCAGATAAAATGTTATAGCGGTGGCTGTGATAAAAGCTGCATACACTGGCTACAGTAGTAATAAACATAGTCAGGGCCATAACCAGCATTTCATTTAAATCTAGAATACGGAACTTATCTCACCTTTTCGCACGGTATGAGGTAAATCAGACATGGGCTTTAAATGGAAAGAGGCTTATCCATGAATAGATTACTGACAAAGTCAGAACTCCTTCTCTTTGAATGTATATTCTCCCTTTGCTCTGTTTTGGTCCAACTCTAAAATATCTGGCTCTTTAACTGCTACATGCTCCACTGTTGCTAACTTTGTCTAACTGCCATTTGGTGCTGGGCAGGTAGTGTAAAATGGGTTTATCAGAGCTTTTTCACAAAAACCACTATGTTCCTGACACGGATCTGTGTGCATTGCTGTCTGCTACTGAAAGGAATGGGCAGTAAGGAACACATTGAGTCCACAAATGTTCACCAGGATTGTCGTAATTTCCCATGTACAAAAATGTATGCCATCAGAATAATTTGAAAAATGCTGGAATCAGAGCAGAAGCCAAATGTGCTCACTATGCATTTTTATTTACTCCAAAAAGAGTTTGTTTTCATGCAAGCCTCATATGTTCACAGCAAATGGTTACATGTACATTGAATTCAGCCTGGAGAGCTTCACAGGTTGAGTGACAGTAGCATGAGCATATAAAGCAGATAAAATCTGATGGAACCACTGCATTTCCTTCAGGATGTCTAATATGAGAACAAGGAGGAGGTCTGAGGTGGCCAGGGGCCTACCTGCTCACACGGTTTTGATGTTTGTCGGGCTCCTAGCACTGTTCTAAAAGTTATTTGTAATGACAAGTATCTGTCTGACATATCGCAGTGAGAGCGCAAGGAAGACAGAGTGTGATGTAGTGACATAACATCTGCTATTGGTGAGCAAGGATGATAGGAAGGTTTCCATTGAAGCATCTTCCATCAGATCTATTACTGCATTATGTTGATTGGAAGCAGTGTTTTGTGAGACTAGTGTGTGATAATGACAGGGATTCAAGCACTCTGTACTAAAAATAACTTTCAGAGACAGAATAATTTTTAACTATTAATTCTATAGGTTGCAAAAACCTCTGGAAAGAAATTGTATAGGAGTATGTTGATTTACACTCAGCAGTGATGCCTGTTTTCCTACCTTTTAAAATTATAAACAATTTCCCTAAAACATCTATGATCATGTCTTATGTTGCAATGCACTTTCCAATATAAAATTTGGATGACTGTAGAAACTATCATACGTGAAACAAAATTAAAAGAAAGAAAGAAAGAAAGAAAACAACTTTTCATATATTAATATTTTTGCCATAATATTGAAAAAGAAGGCCAAAGTTTAAAAGGGATAATAAGAAATAACATAAAATCTGACTAAAAAGCTATTAGCCTTTCATTTGGGGTGCATGCCGTATATAGATTAAATGAACCGGTGTACTGTAGAAAAAACAGTGTTTACAACAGTATGCATTGTAGCCCCATAGTCATTACTGTATCATTGTATTTGAGATTATGTTGAGGTAAAGTGTTGAGATATTGTGGAACATTTTGACTAGTTGTTTATCCCCTCTGGTTTGCCAGTTTAAAAAATCCTAGATCCTCAGATGAGACTCAAAAGGCATCAATATCACGATAGAGCAGACCTGGGCATTGTACGGCTGTCCCTGACCGGCCCGCGAGAGGTCAGTGGTATATTAGTGTAATGCTGTATTCTCGTAGCGTTAACTACAGTTAATTAACCTTAATAGTGGGACGAGGGTAAAGCAAAGCACGGAGTAACTTCGGTGGTCTCACTTGGTGCGACTTCATTTACACCAGAACCACCTTAACACCACAACGTGATCCACTCCTCTCACTTCCGTACATCATATCACTCCACCCATCTCTATCCTCATTCGTATCACATCATGTAGTTCCCCACGCACCCTACATACACACACACCTAGTTAACTTTTATAACATAATGCTGAGAAAATAATCTCTCATCTTACATAAGCAATCAAACGTAAAAGTGTTCTTCATGCAAGTGTTGCTTTTATTTTGAAAGCGTCTGCTACTTTTTAAACTGTATGTAAGTCTGTGCTTGTGGGCGTGGCTACGACTGTTTGAACCTTCACCGTGTTTAGGTGAACAGATGTTTACAAGAGATGTCAGTCAGCTGTTAGCCCTCAAAAATGTCAACTCACGTTAAAAAAATAAAGATTGATACAGAATGTAGAGTTTTTAACAAAACATTAACTGAAGCCAAAGGTTAAGCTGTGTGCTTAGTTTGTGGAGTACAGATCACTGAGTTTAAGGATTACAATTTGAATCACCATCACCAGACTAAGCACGCAGAGAAAAACAAGAACATGACATTGTGGAAATGGACATCTGAAGCTTTGCTAGCTACGCTGCAAAATCAGCAAGCTCTTTTTACCAAGCTGCACACATCCAGGGATGGAGCAGTCAAAACCAGCTTTGTGATTTCCCACAACATTACTAAAAACAGTAAGCCGTTCTCTCTGATGAAGTTAAACAAATCCAGATACAGATCCTCAGCTGTGAGCTGTTCTTCACTGATGCACCTCAGACATTCAAC
>JAVQJF010008881.1:0-16524 GCA_036023855.1 Gadopsis marmoratus | reverse complement strand
TATTAGTAGGATCATTTCACTGACACTTTCAAATTCAATGTTGCTCTTACAAATATATGTTATATTTATCCATAATATATGAATACATAATTTACTACCTATTAATAAATTCATGTGTTACAATTTATGAACCATTTAAAAAGTAGTAAAAAGTAGTGTAGACATGGGAGACAGTTTTCTACTTTCTCTCTGTTCAGTGTAGGACACAAATGGTTTATCTCTCTTTATTTGGTCTCAGTGTAAAAGAACAGCAACACCATCAATCCTCACTCTCTTCTCAGTAACGATAATGTTGAAATCAGGTTATTATTAAACCGGTGTTGCTCTCTTGAGAAGCCGACCCAGAGAAGAGAGCACATGGCAGCGGGTAGTAAATGATTACCCGTACTGTTGGCTCATTATAGGGTGACAAAGCTCTGAGGCAACAGGTGAGGGACTGTGAGAGGCTGACATGGCGGTCAGTCATTCGCTGTGTATTTTAGACTTCTGTCACTTAAGACTCCATCTGTTTCGAACACAGTTTGAGTCTGCAGATTTAGACTGATGCTATTCTTGACTAAAATGCTGCCCCAGATTGGAGGCATTGAGGCACTGATGATGAATAGGTTATTGATGCATATCTGGGTCACATGTGTGTCGAGGATGGTTGTTTCCATGTTTGTTCTGTGCTTATCTGTGTTTTTCCATCAGCCCTATGTGTGTGTGACTGCTTGAGGATATTCTGGACACAACTTCTTAAAAGCAAGAAAATGTAACTTATTATAAAAAACAACTTCTGTGGCTACAGTACGCAGTTGCAGAATAGTGGCACATTACATTTTCCTGAATGTTCCAAGATTTCCTTCAGTCAGACCACAATCAGGTAAACTATAGTGTCTTTATTTCTTGTTGTACTTTTGTGATAATGCCATTTAAATGATAATAACAGACCAAGTAAGGCTGGAGCAGCAAAACCCTGTCCACTGAATTCATCAAGGGTGTATTTGAATGCTCATGAATTCATCTTTCCATTATTAAGTTGAAGATTAAAGTCACTCAAAATCAGCAACTTGAACCATGAAATAAATCAAACATAGAATAAGACATTTTTAGTAATAGAGCCAAACAGATATATTGAAATAGTCTATAACATCGTCTGATATCACGCATATATTGGCGAAATCGTCAGCCGATACGTAACAAGA
Source organism: Gadopsis marmoratus (assembly GCA_036023855.1). Taxonomy (NCBI): domain Eukaryota; kingdom Metazoa; phylum Chordata; class Actinopteri; order Centrarchiformes; family Percichthyidae; genus Gadopsis; species Gadopsis marmoratus. The sequence goes on along the minus strand of JAVQJF010008881.1, from coordinate 15,340 downwards.
AACTGCAGTACAGGATTGCCTTTACATTGTTTGCCTACCAGAGAGCACTGACAAGTTTACTTTTTAAATACTGAATACTACTGAATACTGAAATACTGATAAAGGCCTTTTCCATTTAAGACATTTTGACATGTCACAGCAGGAAAAGCAGAGGGAAGTGTCACACTTACTGTGAAACAACAGAACCATTGTTAATGTTAATAGTATAGTAGTTAATCTGTGCTTTTCCTTCAATGACAAGTCAAAATGTCGGCTGTAAAAGGAGCCTGTTGACCTCAAATATCCAGTGTCAGTCGCGCTGTAGTTAAAACCTTCAATCAACGTTTTTATTCCAAACATTTTTATAAGATAAGTGTATTCTTCTTTTTAACTGATTTAACAAAATTAAAGCAAACAAACCTCATGCAGTAGACCTTGTCGGTTGCCCCTCCGCCCTACTAAGTACAAGGTTATCAAGATGTGGAGAGAGCAGGAGGAAACATGGACTCTTAATGCCAATGCACAGCATCCCAGTGTGCAGCCGTGGAGAAGGAGCGGCCTAACAAACGCAGGAAGAGGGATATCTACAAGACCCCTCACCCGTGACAACTAACTCAGACATGATGACAAACGGGTGCTGTGTGTGTGTGTGTGTGTGTGTGTGTGTGTGAACAGACTGACTTTGTCCAGGGTATGTTTTATATGTGTATGATGATTGAAGACAGACAAGGGGTGTATGTATGTTTATGTGCCGACCATACATCCCTGAAAACAAACACTGAATAATATTGGTATTGTTCATCATGTTCAGCAGACATGCAACATGCAGGGCAAAGAGAAGGCCAATAAGGGTTTCATTAAAGCCTTTTCCTCCCTGCTGAACCTTTGACTGGGATTATTATAAATCAAATAAATAAAAATCAAGGGTCAGGTTTTGGACAAATTAAATCAAAACGGGAATGGTCGTTTTGTATTTCTTGGTGGAGCTTAGCATGTACTCGGTCTTGCACACTTTGCTATGGCAATGTTTTATGACTTCCTGTCTGTCCTGGTCATTGTTAAAGTGGCTCGGCTTGTTTTGAAGAAACAACATTAACTCATAAATCATTTCTCTTACACGCTGATTGTGTGTGAGAAAGCCTTTGAGTGTTTGCTGGTAGATGGTTGACCGTGTGTGCCGACGCTCCTATCCGTAGATAACATTGTGTTGTGCGGCTGGCTGACTGAGGGGACCTGGGAGGCATGAAATCATCCTGTGTCGGGCCATGTGTTCCCCTGATAGAGACAGGGAGGGAGTTACCCTCCTCTGAAATCTACCTCCAGCCCTTCAGGCAGAGCTTCCTGCCCTGAGCAATATGAACGCCCACAGTGTTCCTTCTTACACTGCATTTTTCAGGAACCTTAGTCACCCTTCATGCACTTTTATCATAAACATGTCAATTCCTTTCATCCTCCTTTTGTTTTGTTTCCTCGCAAGTTTTTAAGTCCATAAAGTTATACTGTATACAGTAAGTCCACCTGACTGATTCCCAGGGCCCGTGTACTGAGCACCAAATACATTTTATCACATTAAAAAACCTGAAAATTTGCTCTCAAATCTTTAAGCAGTTTCAATCAATATTATATATTTATATGTTTAAAGGGTCGCTTGTAGCGACAAATCCACAGATTATTTTCACACGACTCTGCAGTTCCCCTCAGTGCTATGGAGCGTTGTAGTCCTTCAGCTCATTGTTTTGGTTTGACAGCCCTTTACTTAAGTGTTTTGGTTCACTCTCGCCGATCTCATCAGCGTCATTTTCTCATTCATAACATAGACGTCCTAAAATTCCACTGTACTCTACTTAATCACCAAACTGACAAGGGTAGCAACTAGCCGGTGAACATTAGTGGAGCATTTAGCTGCTAAAAAGCCTGATATTTTTGACTTAAAATAGTGAAAATATGTCATTGTTGTGTTTACATTTTGTTTCTGTTGCCCCCAAGTGGGCAAAGAAAGGAGTTAGTGTAGGTTTAAAATAATGAATAAAGAACAAATGAACTCTCATTTCCATGCAGTCGAACAACGATCACCAACAAAGAAGCTCAGCTGCTGGTCAGGAAAGGGCTGCCCACCGAATTGCACTATAACTGTATTTCTGGTTTTCTCATTGATGTCTTTCACCTGTGCTTTTCCTTCAGTGCCAAGTCAAAATGTCTGCTGTGAAAAAGGTCTATTACAGGCTCCCCCTCCCTCCTCCACATGCAGGTTAACCCTTTCTGTACAGAGTTATTCTTTTATTTTAATTAAATACCCCAAATCTCAGCTAGGCTGCTTCATCTTTGTCGGTGTGTTTTGATCAGATTTTATTGACAGGAGTGGCAAAATAAACAAATAACCCAAAAATGGTTTCTTCATCAAAACTACCCTTTACAATAATAATGTTCAGATTTTCACCACTATGGGATGTTGGGTCAGGACACATGACTGGACTTAATGTTGTGGGGTTTCTAAACTGAACTGAGGGTTTAGGCAGAAATTGCTCAGAGTCCTTCAGTCTTATCCATCTCCATATCCGTCTTAACACAATGTTGCTTTACAGGAGACCTTGAACTTCCTGCCTGTCTCCAACCATCACCTCAACTCCTCTATAGTCATCCTAAACATCAGCCTCTCTCATCCAGCCTCTCATATTCAGGCACATGCAGCACTTACATCCTCCCTCCATTAACGTCCCCTGCCTGCCCTCCACCCACCCCTTCTCCATTGTGTGCACGTCATTTCTCCTCTCCCTCCCATGGTGCCCTGCGTTGCACAGAGAGGAAGCTGCCCTTCCACTTCCTTCTTCACTGGTGAGAACAATTCGTGCCTGGTCTCTCACCCCTGTCTCTCTCTCCCTGTCTGTCTCTCTCGCTCTAAAACCCAGACTACATGAAGCTGCCAGGTGACTTGGTTTCCTGACGCAGGGTCTGGTCCTGTAAAACTGTAGAGGAATCTAATCGCAGGCCTCAGAGTGTCTGTGACATACTGTATACATCCACTTTGACTCCAGAGTAGTTCTGGGGAAGTGCATGTAAATTGTGAACTAATAATGTACAATATAACATAGTATTATAATGTGTGGGACCGCCGTGTTGGTGTTGTTGACCCTGTTTTGTTCTGTACAGCTGCTGTTTGGCATATGCAAAAAACTGCACAAACTAATAATTACAATAAACTTTATTTATAACTTTTCTGAACAAAAGTTATAAAGGGAATTGAGTTGCTTTACAACATTAAACACAACAGGCTTCAAAACTAATTAAATTAGGGATCAGTTATAAAATGAAAGTGTGGTTAATGTGATTTTAAAGAGGGAGCTGTCTCAACTCAAGTGAATCTCCTCACAATGCTAAAATCAATTTGAAAATGAACAGGCAGCCAGTGTACAGTGTCTAAAACAAGTGTAATTTGAGGGCCCTCTCATGCAAGAAGGGGCCCTCCAAACTAATCTAAAATGTGAACTCTATTTGGGTTTCTATGTTACTTTGTCATTTGTTAAAATCCTGCTAAGTCCCACAGTGTAATATATTTACACTAACATTTATAATAGCACTCGAAAATGTCGGATTCCAGTTATTTGTTATAAACTAATGTACTTATATTTCTGTTGGTTAAACAAAGAGATCATAAAAACAGGTATTTGCCTTGTGAAATACTGGGGCGTTTAACCTGTTTAGGCCTCTTTGGTTGCAAAACTCAGATGAATCTTATTGACTAATCAGTTCAATGATTGCATGTTGCTGCCATCTGTGTGTGGTCTGATGTCTGGCATTAGGTATGCTGGACTGGAGAAGGGCTGAGCCCAATAAGCAAGAACCAACTCAAAACACCATATTTCCCAGGAGGAACAAGGATTTGAGATCTGAACACCAGACTCACACAACCGAACATATGCACAAGTCTATATGGACCCCTTTGACAACCGAGTCCCCTCACAGACACATGAGGGTGGTGTGCGCTGGTGTTGCAGCAGGACATGGGAGGGGAAACCTTAAGCGCAAATGCAGGTAGTGAGTCCAAACAGTCCAATCTTCTCATCATTTAAACACACCGCTCTCTTTTGTAATCTCGCCAACAATCAATCTGTATTTAACTCTCCAACAAACTATCATACAATAGCCGGTGAAAAATATTTACAAAGGAACAAACTTTAAATTTTGAGCACCACTTTTCCTTTGTATTAACGCATTTTACTTTCTTAGCTCTCAAAATGTATATGTATGTGAGTGTTTTTGTGTGCCAGTTCCTGTAGTAAAGTGTGTTGAATGGCCCTGGTTATGTATTTCCAAGCTCTAAATGACTGTGTCCCATGAGACTATCGCCTGTGTGAGCAGTTGAGCACAGGAGGGACAGTGGGCTGGTCCAAATTCAACAAATCTGACCTCCTGAACACAATGGTCGAACTCAAGTCCAGCTGGACGACAAGAACTCTGCCCTCAAAAACACAATGCTGTGGCCCGGGACCAGATATGACACATGTTGTATGGCCTGCCTGTGTGTGTGTCTGTGCATACGTGTGAGTCCATATAGGCATGTATTTAAACTCATTGTGACTGACTGGAGTACATTTCTGTCTCAGTTTAAGATCCCATGCTCAAGCTCCTAAACTGCAGCTTATAATCAATTTTCATCACCAGTTTCCGTTGGTTAACACTGAAGCGAGTGGCCGCAGTGTCACCGCTGTTTACTCAGTGAATTTTGGATGCCTTTGTGAATGGTTTCAAATTTTCTCACCATCGCAGGAAAGAAACGACCGCTTGGTTCTCAGAGGAAACGAGAAATTGACGGAGAAGAATGAGAGAGAGAGGGGTCTGTGTAAAAATGGTCGCATAGCAAAAAAAGCTGCTGGTAAATTGTTGGTATCTTGACATCTAATAGCTCCATTCAGAACAAAAGAAATGGCTCTAAGCAGATGACTCATGAAAAAATGAAAAGAAAACACTCACAAAGAGGAAAACGGAAGGCTTTGTCACTGAGGCAGTACGACACAAAAACACAAAGAGGAGTGATGAGACTTACACATAAGAGCACACACATGTATGACCTTATGTATGCACACTGAACAAACACGTGTTTAAAAACAAGTGTATCTCTGTCTGTAAGCATAAGCCTTATGCCATTGAGGTCTTAGTGTTGTGCTATGTCATGAGTCTCAGCGCTGCCCCCAGGTCACGTTGTATCTGTGAAGGGCATCGCTGACTCCATCTCTGTAAACCCACTATGAATGCCTCCTTTCTGTGTATGTGAAGCTATGTATGACACAGGCGATTCATGTGAAGCTCATGTGATTATATATATATATAGAGAGAGGTTTTATTATAATATCATTTAATATAATATAATATAGGATTACTTTACTCTGGTAAAATTAGCAATAACTAATATTATAACAATATAATGATAATAAGTATAAAAGTACTGCATTCAAAATGTTAATTAGGTAGATTAGTGGACATGTTGGCAGCAAAATGTCAAAAGTAAGGTATACTAAGATCTGTTAACTTTGCATGCCAACCGAGGGAGGCGACTGCATGGCAAATACGCTATCAAAAGATTTATACCATGTTTGTACGGTAAATATGGAACTACAGCCAGCATCCAGTTAGCTTAGCACAAAGACTGTAAACAGTGGGAAACAGCTAGCCTGGCTCTGTCCGCAGGTAAGATATATTTTGCAAGCTGATGAGATATTTTGTTTGTAAAATCTAATCTTGCAAATGCAAAAATAAAGTGATGATATCTGCAGAATCAAATATTTGGTATATTTGCATTGCTGTGCAGGCATCCATTCACTTGTAGTCAAGGCTCCTTTCAACTCTGCCTTCTGCTCAGAGGATAAGAGTGAATACAACCTTTAATGAAAGGCGAGGAATCACTCTGACTTCAGTAATCTCAGTTTTTTCACATAACTCTCATTTAGAGAGGGCTCAAAATAAATGCTTGAAGTGTCTGAACCTCCTTGGCATTAGTGGACAGGCTCAGATCTGCTGGTTATAAGACCTCTAATGAGTAAAGGATGCCCACGATCAGCTTCAATAGATTATTAAAATCAAGATGAAAGTGTGTAATGCATGAAGACTGCTGTATGACCTCAGCATTTTTGGCTGACAGCAAAACCTCCAGGCTTTTGACAGTACGCTCTCAAAAAAAGTAGAGCAGAATTGTACTTTTAATATTATACAGTAGCTAGAGCAGTACATTACATTAAAGAGTAAGCCTGGCATTACTCATTATACTTTTTTATTACTGCCAACAAATGCCATGAAAAGGTCAAAACTAACAATACCTTAGTCCTCCTGTCAATACCTTCCTACCATGTCTGTGGCTTTCATCCCAGAGCCTATCAAATCCGACTGAGAATGCAAATCAATCTTTTTTTAATGAAGATAATGTGATGTTTGCAGAAGTTACTGTATTTATCTTGTCTGCACAATGAGATGTCGTGTTCACTCAAATTATTATCTTGTGCTCAAGATGGATCTAATATATTGTGTGGCTAAGATACTCCATTACGTGCTACACCTTTCACATTACATGTATTTGATCAGTTGTATTTTGTTGCTTTCTGTCCTTTTAGTCACCTGAAAAATAAATGTGATCATGCTTTTGTTGTTGTTGCTCCTCCAACTCAGGAAAAGCCTCCCACAAAGTCTCAGAGAGGCCCCATTTTAAGCCAAAGTGTATTAAAACCTGTATGTTTTCTTTAGCTTTCTCTTAAATTTTCTACATTGTATTTTGTGAATTGTACACTTGAGTCAGCTTGTCTTCTCAGTTTCTTTCTCCCCTTCTTCTTCCTGTAAAGCATGTTGCACCTTATGTTTCTAAAGGTGCTGTAGAAATAAAGTTTGCTTGCGTGCTTGCAGTTTGGAACGTCCAATTCCCCCTGTGCCGCAGTCCTTGTTGCTGATATAACTCTCTCTGTTGTCCTGAGAGGAGTGCAGATGGAGGCAGCCCAACCCTGTAATGCAACAAGGACATGATCATTTGATGTGGCCAAACCAGAAGCTCCTCTGCAGATGACTGAATCAGTATGAAGGTATTCATTATAGATCAAAGGTAGGCATCTGTTCAGAACAGGACTCATTACATTCTTGTTACATGGCACAGGTTATTTTCAGTACAAAAACATACTCCTGAAAACTGTTTTGCCTCAGGGAGTGGTGGGAGATGTTCATTGTGTGAAGGGTAACCAGGAGGCCAAATCAAACCATCCCCCTGCCAACATGTGTCAGAATCATATAATGCATATTGTTAGATGAAATACATGTCTTTATTAGCACCGCATTGATAAGGTCATTTCAAATGTAAGATTTCAGTTACTTCCTGTCCCTTCCAGACCCTGCGAGCAGGAAGCGCGTGGTACCATCGCGCCGTAGGCAGATCGCCGTACGATATGTTTGTTAGCGTGTTAGCATTCTGCTTAACGGCCAGTTGGTGCCCTGTTTCGGAGGTCTAATCTGGCCTCATGCCTCACTGCACGTGCTCAATGCAGTCCGCACCCTGCATCATGACATCATGTCTTTGTGTGAAATCCCAGTGCCATTCACGGGCACACCGTAGGGCTTAGCATGCAAGCACCCACTATACCAACACGCAGCTCTTTAAAGGGAGTCCCCTGGTCCCCCAGCTCAGTGGATACACCCTGATGCCTCCACAGAGCTCTGAACATGACGTCTATCCTCCGACACGATGGGCTGAGCCCATGTGCCAACCAGGGCCCAGAGTATTTGGGCTTTCTGTTGGGGACATTTTTATATGAGAAGATATCACTGCTCCTGGATATATGGAGACTAGTTCTGGCTATCCAATCAGCTAATATATACACTGACTTTCCTCGACGCCATGTCATTCAGAAAGAAACTATAGCAAATGATTTGGGAACATCGAGCCTCACACTGGTCTTTGCGCTTAGATTACATCATCTGTTAGAGAAAAGTCTGCCACTAACCCACAGATCAGAGAGCAGACATCAAGAGGTGGACTTCCTAGTTCACCAGCCCAGTGATGTCACCTAGGACAGAGAACGCTATTGGTTGAGAGACAGCGAGGGTTGGCCATAATAAGATACAGTCGCAAAAGGAGTGATGATTTCTAATTGATAAATGATTGTTGATTTTGACCATATATGTTACATGTGGCCTGTAGTGGGAGGTCGCCTCCATTGTCCATCTGAGAAATTGATTAAATTATATTGAATAAATAATTAATATAGTATGCTGTATTTCTTTCTTTACCCGTTGTTTTTATAAAATTATTTTCTGTAAATTAATTATTCCTTTACAGACCGTAATTAATAACACAAATTCCTTAAAACTGAATCGATGCCCAGGGTCATACTGCCTTAAATAGCAGCAAACCATTAAAGACTTTGACTTGCGTCACTGGACAGAGAGCAGATATTGTGTCCCAAGTTTTCCATTCAGACTAAACAAGACTTCTGAATGAAAAACAAAATACTTAGCATTATTTTTTATTTTCACTACAATAAATGTGTTGAATATAAGCAGTATATATGTGTTTTTGATAGTTCTAACCTAGAAATACCAGTAATAAAGGCAAATCAAACTTCAAAGAAAATGCCATTGTTCAAACTTTTTTCATTGGGTCCTGGGGATATGAAACAATCGTGGAACCTGGAAATTGGACTGTGCAAAGGGAAATGAGTTTGTGTAAGTTTAGGCAAACTGTCCGTTTCAGACTGCCATGTAATTGTTTTGTTCCTTCCTTTAATTTGGTGCATCGGTGGTTTACCGGGAGAACAAGTTTTCAACAGTTTGGATAACAGACAAACAAAAGCTTTCTTCAAATAAACTTTTCCAAAAGTCAAAGTGTGGTTTAAAATGAAAGCATTTAATTTTGGCACAAAGAAATCACATTGTTGACATACAGCAGGTCTTAGTTTTTCCACAATAGTAAGGTTCTGCAGTTCAACACAAAGTGTAGAATTCTAATGAAACAGCGACGAGGCTGATAGACTCATTTAAAACCATATGGTAATTTTTAAAGCCCCATTTTCCATGTTAAAACCATCATACCATTAGCTTAAACATGTGACTGAGCAGAAAGTTGTCAGTGTCATTTTCAAGCCACAACACCCATTAATACTATTAAGGTAGCGCCTGTAAGCCTCCAACTCAAACACTTGTCTAAAGTAAGCTGTGGTTTTTCAGTTATGTTGATGAATGGGTGCATAGATACTTCAAGAGCAGTGAGCTTGATTTTGTATTTTCTTGTATTTTGTATTATCTGGGGGGAAATGCCTTCACCAGAGGAATATAAGCGCAAAATGTATTATACAGTATATATTAGATAATATATATATGTATTAATGTTTGAATGTTTTATAGCTTTAATGTATATGTATTTCTTTGGTCAGTTATTAAGAGTTATTAAAAAGAGTTATTTTTCTTTCAATTAAATTGTCAGAAAATTACATACAATTATTATAAATTTGATCATTTAAACTTGAGTTCAAGAGGTAAACATAAAACAGTAGCAATTGTTACTTAATACAAATGAATTAGAGCTCTTTAATCTTACCAAAACACCTTATTGAAATATTAATAAAGAGTTGCTCCAGACCTGCTCTGTATGAAAAAGGGCCCCAAAATAATTTTGTAAAGAAGTGGAGCTCTATTAATAAAGCTGAAAAACTGAAATTTAAATTATTCTTTAAATAAATATTTAGTTTAAATGAATACTTATTATTATTGATTACATTAGGATGATTACAATTACCAAAATCAATTGTATCCCCCCTAAAATTTGAGTACTGTAAAATCATTGTGGAGCATAGGAATAATATTGTGTGTTTTCTTTGCACACAGAAAATTGTGTATTTAAACTGCATATTTAAATATATTTGTCAGGTTAAACATGTTGGTGTCACCCATCATGGAGCTGTGGTTGTCACGAATCAGAGCTACAGAGTCAGAATCCAACAAGAATAATAATTTTTCATTATTCATTTTATTCCTAATATTTTCAGTTGTAGAGAGGCTTATAGAGTTATTGGTTGCCTTTGTTCAAACCTGGAGGCTATTTCATAATAAGAATTCAGATTATTCAGACAGTGTAAACAATCCTCTTTGGGCTTTGCGGTAGCTTTTCTCTGTTAAAACATCTGTGGAAAGATTCAGACTCCCAACGATTGCCGCTGAATGTTTTTCTTCTCTGAGCCACAAATGTTTGACTAACCTCCCTAATAGAGACATTTCAGCGAGTCCTTTCACTCAATGGTTCACATTCTTCACATTCCAGCTAAGTGACACAGATATGATGATACACAAACACACACAGAGAGGTTTTACTGGAAATAAAGAATCAAGATGCAAAAACTGTGCTGTTTAGAAAGCACATATCACTTCATTTTAAAATGCAAAAAGACAAATATGATGGTGTAAATGTTATATTCATATGAAAAAACTATCTAAATTACTCAGTTTTTCTTTCCTATATTTTCTTTTTTCGCAGTATTGTTTAAAAAACGATTCAAAAGCCCATGCAGGATGGGCAAAGCTGTATGCATGACACAGTAATAAAACTTAATTCATTCAGGCAATTAAATAAAATGAGAAAGAACTGACCACCTCCTCTAAACAAAATGAGAAAATAATTTCCCAGGCTCAACATGAGTGCATTTATCTTATTTAAACCATTACCCACAGTTGTAATTAACCTACCATTGCCTGTAATGAATAACTGTATAAACAACAATGTCCAGTGTTAATGCTGGAGAAGGTAAACTCTCCTTCATCCCTGCCTGAGACGATGTTTGTCACTGACCTGCCTCTGTGCTCTAATGTTAGGCATGACAGTACAGCTGGAGGCACATAAGCTGCTGTTGTTTCATCTGCTGCATCTGCGCTTCTACATACAGCATATATGTGTGAGGAAGTTGCACGCATGGATCTGAGCTGCTCTGCTGTGGACTCGGTGCCCCGGCCGTACATTGTCCATGTTGGTGTGGGAGCCTGAGGCCTGCTCCCATACATCCCCGCTCTGGCTCTGTTGATCCTATTGTCTCCTGCGTCACCACACGTCGCCCGGCAAATAAAGGCCGTCTGGCTCCAAGCTTAAATATTGCAGCAAACTAAAAACCAACCATCAGAGCCGATTCATTCACATCTGCTCAGTGGGGCGACAAGGACGGGGCTTTAGGTGGGAAAGAGGGCAGAAAAAAGTTCACTTTTCCCTGCCGGGTGCCAAGAGAACGGGACAGGACTCAACTTCGCTAGAGCCGCAGCTGTGGCAAGTTGCCCATTTGATTACATTTAACCTATATCATACCTTAGAGAAGAGGGGACTATTTGTTGCTTATTGATCTCTCTTCATTGGTGTTTATTGGGGAGTTATTGTGTGGAATCTTTTTTTTTACTGCTAGAGCAAGAGATTTTTTGGTTTGCACCACTGTTAATGTTCGACAGAGTTACTGGTGTTTACATTGAGAAGAAGCAGCCATCTAAATTCCAAAATCAATACCTTGCTAAAACTTTTAATTGAACATTTGAGTCATTATGCTGAATGTTTATTATCTAATTGTAATGGAAATAGAATGGACTCTTTAGGAGTTTCAAATTCTTCAAGTTTTCATGTAGAATCAAGTGTGGTTGTACGAAATTATGGTTTAGGTTTGATTTTTGACAAGTTCAAGTTTTTGTTGTTTAATTTCTCACTTTTGGCACTCTCTATTTCCCTCCCTGTCTGTCTTGCTTACTCCACCCTCCCTGTCTGCCTGCACCCTTGGTGTCCCTTCCAACCCCACCCTTCATTCTGCAGTGCTACGGACCGATCATGGGTGACTGGAGCTTTCTGGGTAATATTTTAGAGGAAGTTAACGAGCACTCTACGGTGATCGGCCGGGTGTGGCTCACGGTGCTCTTCATCTTTCGTATCCTCATCCTGGGCACGGCTGCGGAGTTCGTGTGGGGCGATGAGCAGTCTGACTATGTCTGCAACACACAGCAGCCCGGATGTGAGAACGTGTGCTACGATGAGGCCTTCCCCATCTCCCACATCCGCCTGTGGGTGCTGCAGATCATCTTTGTGTCCACACCGTCCCTGGTGTACGTGGGTCATGCTGTGCATCATGTCCACATGGAGGAGAAACGCAAGGAGCGTGAGGAGGCAGAACTTAGCCGGCAGCAGGAGCTGAGCGAGGAGCGTCTCCCTCTGGCACCCGACCAGGGAAGTGTCCGCACCACTAAGGAGACCAGCACAAAGGGAAGCAAGAAGTTCAGGCTGGAGGGCACCCTGCTGAGGACCTACATCTGCCACATCATCTTCAAGACACTGTTTGAGGTGGGCTTCGTGGTGGGGCAGTACTTCCTGTATGGCTTCCGCATTCTGCCCCTGTACAAATGTAGTCGCTGGCCCTGTCCCAACACGGTGGACTGCTTTGTGTCTCGCCCCACAGAGAAGACCGTCTTCATCATCTTCATGTTGGCTGTGGCCTGTGTCTCGCTCTTCCTCAACTTTGTGGAGATCAGTCACCTGGGCCTCAAGAAGATTCGCTTTGTCTTTCGCAAGCCGGCCCCGGCCCCAGCTCAAGGTGAGGGCTCGGCACCCCTGCATTCACAAGGGAAGAGCCTGCCCCCCCTGGCTGTGCCCTCCCTCCAGAGAGCGAAAGGTTACAGGCTGCTGGAGGAGGAGACAGCTCCCCCCATAACTCACCTCTACCCACTGGCTGAGGTGGGCATGGAGGCTGGAAGAGGGGCCCCACCCTTTCAGGGGCTGGAGGAGAAGGCGGAGGAGGTGCTGCCCATGGAGGACATCTCTAAGGTGTTCGACGAGACTCTGCCCTCCTACGCCCAGACCACTGAGACAGGGGGGGTGACATTACACGAGGAGGAGCCCGAGGAAGTGCAGCCGGCAGAGGCGGAAGCAGAGAGGGTGGAGGAGGTTGTGGATGAGGATGTGGAGGTAGAGGAGGCAGTGAACGGGGAGGGGGTAACTCCAGCAGGGGCAGGGATGGAGGCTACGGATACAATAGAAGACACCAGACCGCTGAGCCGGTTGAGCAAAGCCAGCAGCAGGGCCAGGTCAGACGATCTCACCGTATGAACCTGTGAGAGAGAGAGCATGTACACCTGCACACACCAGATGTTCAACATAAGAGAGATCAAACACACACACACACACACCTAACTCAAGACAGCGCACACTCTTGAACAGGCAGGTCAAAAACCAGTGGATGAAAAACAAATATAACAGGGATAGATTAAAACCTTTAAGACACGAGCAATAATTCTACAAAGTGACAAAAAAATCTGCGTGTTTGTGATAAAAATGAAATCTAAAAAGTACAGGTTAAAGAAGGAGGAGTATGTTTTTTATTAAGTGTGGGGGAAATGTTTTTACTTGATGAAAATCCACGTTCAATTTTTAGAAACATCTTTTTCTATTGAAAGAGTTTTAATCATGGATTAGACATTTTTACATCGGGTTTGCGTAGATAGGGGATAGAGTTATAATATACTTGTGTGTCTGCAAATCAGTAATTTCGCTGTAGTTAGGCACTGACTTTCATTCCCACTCAGACAGCGACATACTGCAAATGCGGCATGTGGTTGCACACGGCACGGGGTGAGAGGGCTCTCGCACACACAATCACACGATTAAGTGCCGGTACATTTACAGGTATACAGCTCTTTGAGAAGAAGAAAAGTCCATTTTCAGGTTGAGAAGAGCATACCTTTTTTCTTTTTTTTTTTGCACACTCAGAGGTTTAGACTCTGTGCATGGCCTTTAACCCTCATAACACCTCATCTATGCATCCATTTACACAGTATTCTTTCAAGTGAAGAGAGATGTGCATCAATTTCAGAGCATTTCTCTCCTTTTCATGTTTATATATCATGTAGCACAGCCAGAGCTGAGTTAGTGAGGAAAAACTAAAAAAGACCACACGTTGAATGTCTTTTTCAATGTGATTCTCCATCTTTTCATTTTAGATTGGCTTATGTTTTGCAGTCTTTAAGTAGAACTGTGTACTGTGATATCAGTTGTCCATGGAAGAGAGCAGGGCTCATTTTGCCCTATCAGAGAATGAACTATAGTAGTGACCTCAGGCCAAATCCTCTCTTTTCGTGCTGTGCAAACAGGCGTCCGGGGCGATAAAGATCATGCACCATCAGCACAAAGTATTGTTGGAGGCGAGACAATAAAAGAAACCGCGCTCATCAATGAAAACAAGCATCCTTGACTTGGCTGTGAAAAAATCTCTACTTGAATTTATCTGACCATAGTAGGTCCTTACCCCGTGAGAAAACACAATACTCATGACATGCTTTCAAATTCAGAGAGAAACAAACAGCTAGGGGCACTCCCAGTATACATATTGCCCCAACTCCTGTCTGATAATGTACATACTGTGCAGAACAGCTGTTTGTTCACTGCCAAACAAGGGATCAAACAAGGTATAATTGTGATTACGATATTGATTTAATCTGCTTTTGTTTATTGATCTATGCTGTGGTATCGTGCATCAATCTGAGTAAAGATTCAGTTCCTCATTAGCAAGTATTTTAAATACAAAGCAGGTTAAGCCTTAAAGTATGTTTGTCACAAATCTTCATCTCACATTCTCTGGCTTTGTTTACTCAAACAGCCACCACTGTATGATTTCAGTAAATGTAAATTCTCAGATGTTGTAAGATTGTAGCAAGTGCTAATATTGCTCTGGGACCTATGTGAACCTGATGTTTAGCTTTTTTTTTTTCTTCATTTCTGTACTAAGTTATAAGTGTAATAAGTTTTGACATGACAATTTAATGACGTTAAGACGATATTTAGGGCATAAAGTTGCAGGTTTGCAGACATGAACACACCCACACGGTGCAGGCTTACACTCACACATGTGCCTTTATGCGCAAACACATACACACACACACACCTCAGTGTTGGTTTTGGGGATATGATCAAACGGCTCTAGAGAAACTCTGAGAGAGAAGGCAGCTTTGGCCCCCTTGTGACCCCCAGCCATCCCTTTGCCTCCCATAATCCAATGCTGTGGAACATGAACCAAAGAGAACCTTCAACGAATCACCAAAATGTTCGACACGTTTACGCATTAAACAGTGTTACAATCAAAGCATGATGCTGGTCCTTGTGTACATCGATACGACTAGTAATGTATTATTTTTTGTATTTTAAGACTGTTGCTTTGCCTGTATGTTTGTAAGAAGATGTGACTAATCTTTGGAAAGAAGAAAAAATCCTTTTTACTAACTTGTAGTCTTCTTTGCTGATAGATGTGTGGCAGTATATTCTCTTGGAATGTGAACCAACGCAATAAAAAGTCACATGTGGTCAAGAAGTGTTGTGTCAGTGCTTCTCTGC
>JAVQJF010008879.1:0-18720 GCA_036023855.1 Gadopsis marmoratus | reverse complement strand
GCACCTGAATTTCCCCACTGGGGATCAATAAATTATAAATAAAATTATCTTATATATCTGTAAACTCCTAATATATAGTGAAAATGCCCAGTTTCAAATAAAGTGTTGCTCAGGCTACTCTGAGTTTAAAAAGCAACATGTCGCATTATGTGTATAAAATGTTTTATTATTATAGTATATATTATTATATGAAAAATTGCTGGTGTTCTTGTGTGTGTTGCATGTGCACCTTGTTTCTTGAGCATGCAGTAGGCTTCCTGAATCTTGGGTTCTTCTTTAAGCCAAAGAGTCCAGCCGTAGAGGACCTCCGTCACTCTGTCTTTAACTTTCTGTGGCATCCACGCGCCAAAGTACTGCTCAGAAAAGATCAACCAGGTCAGTCACATCAGTGTCAGTCCCCAGAAAGCAACAGTTACAGTCTTTTATTAGTCTTTAACTCTGATGTTGCAACAGATTTAATTAAGTTCTGTGTCCACAGTCCATCATGTTGATCCTGTTAGACTGCATAAATGTTTTTAAACACTTTTTAAATCCCTTCTTGAAACATTTTATTATCAAATATAATCAATTTGACTAGATTTCATATTCGATTTTACAATTTGTTGAATTCACTTTGCTGCCTTGTGTGAATCACTTTGTAACTTTTGCTCTATGAATAAAGGTTAGGATTATTATATTCATGATTTGTGGTGCTAAAAGCAAACATCTCAACTATTACACACACAAATAAGATCATTTAGATAAAACTGGCCTGATGAAATCTGCAAAGCTAAAACATTAAAGTAAAAGTAATGACAAATAATAAAAGAGATTTATTTTTCTTAAGACATGAATCCTTTTAGACAACACCTCTGTCTCTTTGAAAAGCAGTACCTTTGGGGTTAAGACTTTGATGAGCTCATTGAGAAAGCGAAACTTGGCAACCTCGCGGTGAAAACTCTTTCCACAGTTGTTCATACACGCCTCAAGAACCTGGAAAGCACCAAAATCAGAAGAAATAATTGCGAAGCTTTTTGAACAAGTGAAAATGAAAGAATAAGGTATTTTGTTCTTGTGCAACGCAAAAGAGACAGACAACAGATTTGCCACTGTATGTTCGTGGTTGACCACCGTCAAATGCCTCATGACACGAGGCACATGAACCTCGAGAAGCTTCGCTATATTGCATTTTATAGTGAAACAACGCTGCAGCTCTCTTCACTGTATGGGCGAGAAACCATGTGGCGTCACAGCGGATTCAAATGCATATTGAACCATTCGTGTCACTTTGACCATGTGTAGAAAGTTAGTCACAGATATTCTTCACAGGCCCGCCCTCCCCAAGGGTTAAAACAAAGACTTGTTTTTTTCTTTCCAATTAACGGTTCGCACCTTTAAACATGCACTCATAAATACAGAGTATAACTCATGACGATAACGCGAAATAAAAACGGACGTATACTGCATATTGCTTCCTCTTGCAACTGTCTTGTTACAGGATAGAACATTTTAAAAAGTAGGGCAAAATTAGTTGCTTGCTGCTTATGGGAACTTTTACTGGATGTAAAAGTGGACTGTGTATCTTCCACGTGTTCTAATGTAGAGATGAAGAATCTGATTGCTTACAGTGAGAGCCTGCAGAGCCTCTTTCTCCTGTGGTGACTGGATTTTATGGGCAAGAAGACGAAGGGCTGCCTGTGGGCTGAGAGCAGAAATTTAAGATTTAAGTCACATTAAAATGCCTGAGTAGGCTGTGAGCAAAGAATGCCAACGTTAAAAGATGTCACATAGCTTCCACACATTGCAATGCCTGAATAAAGTAAATAGAAGTGCAATGAAAGGCTGAAAAGCTTTTCCATCCATGCTGGCTTTAAAATGTAAATTGCAGTACATTTAAACAATTGAATTTGTTAATATTAAAAATGGAAAAAAGGGTCCAAAGGGCAAAAGGTGCTGCAGAGTTCCTCCTAACCCTTGAAAAATGGTGCAACCAAGAAGCTGTGATCGCAACATGGATGTGAAGCAACTCTGTCTCAAGCACCACAGTTGCGTTAAAGGAACTTCCAAGATGCAAGCGGAAAACGGTTCAGCTCAGGTTGAACGCACCAAGGCGATCCGAAAATCCACGTGGGGTTGTGCGAGAGCACATAATGTGAACATGAAACATAAAAAAAACACAAGGAAAACCTTTGCTGAGGTGCACAGACTGTGTTCAGCTCACCCATCAGTCTCTTGGCTGACGAGCTGGTAGAAGCCCTGGATGCAGTCCCATCTGTCCCCCTGGTTGTTTGGGTCTGTGGCCTGGCCTGGAACAAGTTCACCAGGGAAACAGTTGAAGAACTATATTAATAAATGATCAATTCAATTAGATCAAATATGTGCAACAAAAAAGACAAAATTAAATGAGGAAGTGAAACTAAAAGATGGAAAGACATGGAAAAATAGGGAAACACTTTGCCTGTCTTTATGAAAACTGGTTGATTCATTTTCTGCCAATCTACTAATTAATTAATCAAATAATCACTTCAGCACTAAAGAAGTATACTTTTTTTGTTGTTGCTGCTATTTTAAGATATTGGTACTTAAGCATTTCTATTTACTGTAGACTTTCCTCTACTAACATCTGGAGTCACTCTTTACTTTAAAGATTCCGATTGTTGTGTTGAACATAATTCAAATTCATACATGTTGCTGTTTTTGGGGGTTACAATCTTGCATCCCCCCGTGATGAGCCAAGCATTTTGACATCGTCTAAAGAGTTTAAGATGAGAGTATGAAACTCATCCGAAGGAAATTAGCCAACTTTTTTTTTATACGAGACTTTCAAAAGAATAAATTACACCGGTTTTATCTCCTTAACTGAAAAGACTGAGATTCATGTTCAGGTACATTTACTGCTTATAATTACTTTTCTGTATGTATGTATGTGTAGTATGTATGTATGTGTGTGTGTATATATATATAAATAAAAAAATATATATTTATATATAAATAAACTTTTATTTTTTAGTGTCTTTATCGCGGGACAAAAACAAATCTCCCGCCACCGTGCACGCGCACAGCGGGGGCGCAGACGCAGCCGCTCGCTCGCGTTCCAAACCAACTTCCTGTATCCAAGTTGCACTTTCTGCACGAAGCCAAACTTACCTTTTATTTGTTTTTTTCAAAGTTAAAACACGCCGACGCGCTCACCAGCTACCCGCAAGTGTAACGTCCCCGTCGCAGTAACGACGCGACGGCCGCACACGAAGGCAGCGGGCGGGTGATGAGACGGGCCAGCTGGCGTCACGTCGGAGCTACAAGTCCGCAAACACATGAACATATTCCCCCGCTGACTTACTGAACAATGACTCCAAAGTTCCCTGGCTGTCACCGGTCGCCATTGCCGTGCGTCCGGAGATGTTCCGTGGCTGATCTGTGGGAGGGAGGGAGGGAGGGAGGGGGGTTAAAGCAAAGGTGTCAAACTGCTGCGCGTCTGCGTGAGGCGACATGTGACACTCACGCCCCAGTCACTCACACACACACACACGTCTGGTCCCAGCCCACAGAGATGCATCATGTTTGAGTTATTGTTGTATTATTAATCTAAAGTTAACTAAAGCGACTAACTGCATGATACACTGGGTATGACGCAGGATTCCAGGCTGTTTCATCATATTGTTTTATTTTTAAGACACACCCTAAGTATTGTTTTATTTTTATTTTTTTTAAATTTACAGCACTATACCAGCACATTTGCTTTCAGACTGGAAAACGGTCTTAGTTTGACCTAATTCAGATGCAGCAGAACTCAAGAGAATGAAGTTGTGACTAACCCTAATATTCAAATACTCCCACTCTCTCACTGACATGAACACAACATTTTCATCAACAAGCCTAAGGAATCCAACATTGGCCATAAATTATATTAAAATCATAGACCTAGACAGTCTGTCTTAATGTATATTCCACAAAATACCTCGTAAAATGCAGATTAAGACATTTTAATACTTTTCAAGGGTCTTAATTTTAGATAAAGTATTACAAGCTATTAAATCAGTTCAAGACCCCATGGATACCCTGTAATTATATTTATATTATGAATCTGAATCGGCAAAGTAACTGGTAACTAAAGTGATCAAATACAGTGTAGTGGAGTATAAAGTAGTAGAAAACAAATACTGAAGGAAAGTACAATTGCCACAAAACTGTACTAAAGTACAGTACTTTTGAGTAAATGTACTTAGTTACTTTCCACCACTGACTACATTAGATTTTGGTAGATAAGGCTATAAATTAAAGTCATTTATCAATATCAACCAATGTAAAGTTATGGAGGGTAATTTGTGCATTTACTTTTTAGGTATTTGTACTAAATAGTATTTTCAAACTTCATATTTCTGCTCCACTTTGTACTCTTAGCTCCTCTACATTTATGCGATTTGTGTACATGTTTGGTCACGCTCAGGTTTTCTTGTGAGCTTACACATTATTACATCTGCCTGTTGTAGTTCGTTAAAAAACGATTTGCCAGAGAAAGCACAAGAACATTTGCATAAAAATACCGAGGTACTTCCCATCCGTGGCTGCGTGTCACCTGCGCCTGTAAAGTCTCACAGTACCGAATAAAACCAAACGAGTAAAATCAGCTTTCATTTCTTTTTATAAAATATTTGCACTAAGTATTGTTTTAACTTATATCCATGAAGTGCAGTTCATTTTCAACGTGTCCCAGTTCGCTTTGGCAGAATCACCAGGTGGTTCGTGCAAGTCAACGCGCAGGCCGCGTCTTCAACAGCAGCCTCTCGTCTTCATCAGTTCCCCATCAGTCTGTGAGGTGACGGGCGGTCCCGTTTTTAACTAGTCTCTGAAAGCAGCACAAGTTTCTGGAATCGATGGCTGATCTCTGCAGGCCCCAAAGACACCATTATCTCCGCTACGCTGGGCCCTTGCTGCAGGTCAGAGGAGCAGAGACGTTCAGGGGTCAGCGAAGTAATGCAATCAAAACAAACATAAGATAACAGACTGAAAAGCAATCAGAATCAACTTCCCTCTTACCCCATTCCCTCTCTGAATACATGCAGGGTTACTGTGGCGAATGAGTCACTGCAGGATGTCTGATGAATTGGCCATTACTATCATTTTAAACGTGCTATGTTTAGAGTTAAGCTTAGTCATGCCGTGGACAGCAATAACAAGGAGGAACACTCAATTTTAACACTCACAGGATCATCAGTTTTTTGTTACAGCCAGAAATGAGGTGGTTTGAAAAATACACGCTTAATAATAAAATTGCAAAAATGAAAATCGCAAGGGAGCTGTAAAAAAAAAAAATTTGTTATTAGTTAGTTAGTTATTAGTTCCTTTGAGAGTCCAAATTTGAATATATCACAGTGCAGGTGGTGTTTCTGAGGAAGGCAAACGACAACAGTCTGGAATAAACATTTCTTGTGAGCATTACAGCAATTCAGAGATTTGGAAGCTAGTACACTAAAAAGAAATGAATACACTTTTAAGAGTACGCTACCGATTTGGCATTGCACTCTTACTACAGACTCACAATGGACGGTTTAAAAAAAAAAAAAGCCTGTGCAGTAGAACCATAGATCTTTTTCATTCTACACATTCTTAATTGTCAAAACCTGGTGCCTACATCAACCACAATTCAACGCAACCTGACAGTTCACTTCGGAGATTTGGGTGAGTTATGCTAATAACGGCTAATGTAGACCCGAGTCGCTAGCCTCAAGCAGAGATGAGGAGCTCATGTCTTCTTAACTCCAGACCCAGAGATTCTTGTATTAATGTAGAAACTCGTAGTCTGCAGCCCCAACTGACCTCACACAGCTTCCCCTGGAGGCACGAAAGGCTTTATACTAATTTTTCATCTACGCAGCAGTACTCTCCAAAGATCTGTAAACAATTTTACATGTGTAAAATTGGTGGCGCTCCCCTTTAAATTAAAACCTTCAAGCAAAAAAAGACAGAGGTGCTATTTTTTGCGTAAGTGAGGGCATTGTTTGGATATCACTTCAATATTCACACAAGGCGAGATGCTGCCAGCCTTTATTCCATGTAGGTCAGGAGGCTCGGTAGGTAATAAAAGCAGCAGGTCGTCGTGTAGAAAAAGTCCTCCGAGATGTTTGTAATCAGGAAATGGTGAAGGCTGAGTCAGTCACACAAAGCTGGGGAGGTGCGAGGAATGACTCAACAAACAGGGCTGCTGGTGAAGCTCTGGGTTAACGTTGGTTTGAAGTTAAGTTCAACACCTACATATCACCGCTGCTAAAAACTATTTCAGGCAGGAAACCATGTAGTGTTTGTATTACTATCAATCGTAAAAATTAACACGTTTTCGGGTACCTGCAAACCACTGAGAGCCAGACGCAACACCTTCATCACGTCTCTGTGCTTGGTGTCTTTAGCCTGCTTAGCCAGAGTCTTCAGATCTTCACTGAGCCGCTCCACTGCCAGCTCCTCGCCTCGCTCAGCTATTAATCTACAATGCACACACACAGAAATGCTCATAATGCTGCTAGAACAGTGAAGTTGTAAGGCATAGTGAAACGGGCAGTTGGAGAGTTATTAATGCTACATACTTCAGCACTAATGAAGCAATGTGCTGGGCCTCTGAAGTCAGTGCTGCCACCTGCTGGCTGGAGAAGGAAGGACGCACCCACAGGTAGGAGTAAGTCGGACTTAAAAGCTCCTTCAGGGAGGATATGTGACCCTGTAGAAAAGGGAAGAGAATGGTTTCAGTATTACTGAAGAAACACGGGAGCAGCGGTGGTGAGACAGTAAGAGACAATGGGTAAACATTTAATAGAAGGTTATTGGGCTAGGAATAAAACAAAAATGTCAGAAAAAGAAACTAAAAACATTTATTCATGCAGGGTCAGATTACCATGGCAAACGGTGTCTAAGTCGTCTCAAGTGTTAAAAAGAAAACCCAGATGATTGAGGCCATTTGCAAAATATATTTTGTCACGACCATGTAAATGTCCAGGGCAAGAACTCAGTGAAATCACTGATTCATTTGTTTTGTTTCGTCATACCAGAAAATTTAAAGTAATTTATTAGCCTGACTGTAAAAAAAAAAATTCCTTTTTGCTCTGAACTGAAATAAACAGCTATTGTGCAAAGATTTCTGGCTTCCTAAATCCTGTGAAAAGTAGCTACGCTTAGACGTACTCATCTTGTCAGGCTCAGCAACAGAGTTTGCTCAACCTCAGCTGTCCTTAGCTCAGCTCAAGATGCTAAGAGTTACCATATAAACATGCTAACAAACTTTAAGCAACTAACTGTTGTCATGTTGAAAATATGGTATGAATACATTTTGGTAAGTATATGTAATTGTGGTTACCTTACGAAGATGTAGCACCCGCCTGATATAATCCTCATGTAGAACATCTTTATCCTGAATCTCTGCTGTGTAGACCTGCTGAATCTGTTCCTGCAGATTTTCTATCAGCAAATGGCACTGCTGCTCATCTTCAATACGGTGCTGCAGGTGAATTCTGCCACAATCAGAAAGATTACCAATATAATAGGACCTTTTTAACTTAATGGGGAAAAAAAAACAAAACAGTTTTACATGGTCCCAAAATGAAAATGTAAAAAAAATGTAAACATTGGCCCAAGGGTGGCAGCAGAGGAAGGCCATGTCGATAAGAAAAATTCACTCATTATTATTCACTCATTTGCAGAAGAGAGAGCAATGAGAATATTTTATAATTGATACCATTTACCTTGTCTGTTAAAGATGAAGCTAAAGCCAGCCGCCGATTAGATTAGCTTAGTATAAAGACTGAAAACAGGAGGAAACTGCTAGCCTCAGTCTCTCACAAACAAAAGTCAACCATACAGACATGAGAGTGATATCAATCTTCTCATCTTGACTCTCAGCAAGAAAGTGAATTAGCCGAGTTCCCAAAATGTCAAACTTTTCCTCTTAGTCCAACGTTCAATGAGAATGATGTGAAATCTGATCGGGTGGATGTGACACCAAATGAGAAGTCCGGGGAACTGACAGACCAAACGGACAACCCACAGAGCAACACTGCCAGTGTGGCTGAAAATCCAATGTATCCATTCAAAGCCACTGGCATGCTCAGAAAATAGGAGCAGTAAGAAGCGTTTATGTCCTGTTAGTATCAGAAACATGTCAATATAGTCCAAAAGAGAGAGACAAAGAGACAGAGTCCCGACTTACCTGTTGAACTCTGGTAGTTTTTCCAGATCTAACAGAGCAGAATGTGTTGTGATCTTTGAAGGATTAAACTCAGAGATCAGTTCATCTATTCTCCGCCCCATTCGATTGGCTGTAAAGCAACATAATCATTTAGAACCCTGCAATTGTTCTCAGTATATTAATCTTTGCAGAGTTGATCAACAGCACATGCTTTTACAATTTTCTTGTTATTAGCAAATCACCGTTTCCAGATGTGATTTGAAATGCAATGTATGCATGCAATAAAATGCAGTTTCTTTACATCACTTGGTTTACTTTTAACTCACTTTCCCTTTATTCCCCCTCTGAAAACTCCTCCATCACTCACTGTTGAATCCACATCCACAGTTGGTTGTGATATCCAGCAGAGCCTCCGGCAGGACTCCGTCTCTCTGGTAACTTTGAATGAATATATCCCCCTGCCTTTTGGACAGTTTGCTGCCATCTTTGTTCATCAGAAGTGGCAGATGTCCAAAGATGGGCGGTTTCCATCCAAGAGCACGGTACATGAGGAGATGTTTGGAGGTGGAGATGAGCCACTCAGACCCCCGCAGCACATGGCTGATCCTCATGTAATGATCATCTACTATGTTAGCAAGGTGATAGGTGGGAAAACCATCTGCTTTCATCACTACAGGGTCCCCCTCCACCTTAAGAACAAAACAAAACAAAAAAAACTATGAGATCTTGGACTCAAATGAAATGAGTAAATAAATGTAACGGCAAAAAAAAAAGATCAATTGATTTGATGGTCCTCGCACCTAAAATGATAAGTGACTTGAACCTACATCATTTAGCATGAACCCCACTGAAATCACTACAAATCTTACCTGGGCCACCTCGTGATGGTTCCATCCAAAGATTAGATCCTGAAAAGGCTCGACGCCCTCTTCCAGACGGAACCTGATCACACGTGGCTCTCCCTGAGCCAGCTTCTCCTGGACCTGCGTGGCCCGAAGGCGACGACACCTGTTATCATACCTGGGGGGAGAGGGAAACACAGCCGATGCCTTAAATCTGACAAAAACACTCTGAAGTCTAGTTGCATGTTGTCATCATGTCTGTGAGAATATGAATTAGGTGAGACTCTGTGTGCATTTGTGTCGTCTAGCCACCTAGGCGTCTGTCCAGTCCTTAAGGCCTCTTTTTTTAGCAGGTCAAGCCTCTGAGAGCTGCAGAAACAGTAGTAGGCGTGATCACTCTCGACAAGCTGCTGGGCTGTTTGACCGTAGAGGTCTAGCCTCTGAGACTGCAGGTACGGACCCACCGACCCTCCTCGACGAGGACTCTCATCTGGAGGAACACCTGGAGGTGAAGATTGACTGTAAATGGGGACACAATGAACCATTGCAACATACCATTTTATTAAGCTGTTATTCAGTCATTTTTCTTTAAGTGTACTGAAAATATTGACTCGTGTTTCTTACCGGCCCACTCCAGCATGTCCTCTATGGACTCTGCAGCTCCTGGTACCAGCCTGCTCTGGTCAGTGTCCTCCAGTCGCAGGATGAAGGAGCCTCCGTACTTCTTGGCAAAAAGGTAATTGTAGAGAGCAGTTCGGAGGCCTCCAAGGTGTAAGAAACCTGCAGCACATCGGATGCAGGGCAGAGAATATTAATAAAACACTTTAATGTGAAGTGTATAGGCCTTTTTCACAGCAGACATTTTGACAACGATGGCTCTATTCAAGCGTAAGCTATAAACAGCATGACAGTGAGCCAGCACGCGCAGCACCGAAGCAGCTAAATGGAATTCGGACATCCTTTATTTACATTTTTGATTTTCCTAACGTGACATGTCAAAATATCTTCTGTGTAAAAAAGCCCATACCAGGAAAATTAAGCAACTAAATGGTATTCAGCCATCATTTTATTATGTATACATGTCTTTTTAACAGCTGCACCCAAACTCTATGTTATGTACAACACAAGCACCAACTTCAAGAGCTGCATGTTGAAAAAGGAAAGTTCTCTGTGTTGTTTGGTCCTCCTGTACGTTCATCATGAGCAAACTAAAGCACATCCACAGTTCCTTGCTATTCTTTCTGGATAACGTTACAGGACATTTTAACACTGTATTTTGGTGAGGCGCTTACCTGTGGGACTGGGTGCAAACCTGACCCTCACTTCCCCCTGAACCGCGGAGCAGCATCTCACAACGGCGGCTGTCAGCTGGGGTTTAAGCCGCTTGTTTCTGACCGCTGTCAGACAGTGAACACACTTCTGCGTGAACAGCATCATGTCAAGTTTTAGAGTCGCCTAGCTAGCTAGCCTGGAGCTAGCTAGGTAGCTAGGTAGGTTAGCGGTCCAGATTTGTAAAGGTTTAAGTTCACGACGGTCACCGAAACTGTATTTCGACTGACGACAGCAAGACAACAACACGAAACGCTGTAATCGTAAACGTCCCTCACGTGTGTGTGTGTGTGTGTGTGTGTTCGGCGGCGTTTCACGGGGTCAAACATGATTTCTGTCCATCCTCATTGAGTCATTTTCTTCGTCGTCGGCCCAAACCGGAAGACGAATTGAGCAACCTCAAAGCGCATACTGCCACCCAGCGGAGGAGCCTATCATTTCTTTTTCTACTACTACTAATTCTTAATGTTTGACCCATACTTGGGACTAAAAGTCAGATATTTTGATCTCTGATGCATCAATTTTGACAATTTTTTTAAACAAGGCAGGTTTATGGATGTACAAGGCAAAGTTTCTGGAAATCCACAATCACAATCATGTGGAACAGTTTAATCATGTTTTGGTTTATGGAATCAAAAAACTCAAAGTACTGTATATGTTCATTATAAAATCTTCTATCACTGTATATGTAATTTCATATCGCAATATTGAGATAATGTTTATGGAAAAAATAACAAGACAATAACTTCTGTTTTCTGGCTAAATCAGTGAAGGAAACACCAGACAAAGTACTTTATCATAATGATGCAAAACCTCTACAGAAATCCATATCGCCATATAGCAGTCTTGCTTATTTTCACTCACTGTACTCAGTGCATTTTTTACAATTTCAAATATGCCGGGAGAGAAGCCTTGCACTGAAAGAATCGCTTCTTTTAATACTGAACTTAGTTTCTCTGAATCCTCATAACAAACCAGTTTAACTTGATCTTGTTACGTGCCTGCCATGGTGTGTGTGTGTGTGCAGGCACTTACACGTGAATACCACAGCACACAACAGCTGGCATTCCGAATCTGTCAACGTGATGTTTATAGACAATACATTTTGATTTTACAATGACTTGCACATTATTTGCTTGTCATTCTTACTTTAAGCACTTAATGAGACAACCCTGAAAAAAATGACGGGCTATATTAAGTACATGTATTACCTTAAATTATTAAATGATTTATTAGATTAAAAGAGAAAACATCTTCATTTCATCTGTGGCGGAACTGTTTATGGTCAACTCTCATTTTGGTGTCTACACATGATGACTGGGTTGGTGCAGTATAAACAAAATGGGAAAGAGGGTTTTTAAATTTGCTGCTTCCTCAGCCCGGGGTTTAAGCTGCAAACTCACCTGAATCTTCAGGAGCTGGTTTCATTGGACGCTATTAAAGTGACTTTAAATATCTGTTGATGTTTTTGACAGTTTAAAAAAATCATAAAATATCAAATCATTCTAATTTGTTTTGTTTTCTTTTATGTGGGTTTTATGTTTGAAAATGTGTTGTCTATGCTGCTGCCTGTCTTGGCCAGGACACACTTGAAAAAGAGATTTTTAATCTCAATAAGTCTTTTTCCTGGTTAAATAAAGGTTAAATGAAAAAAATAATAAATAGAAGCTGATATAGCCAAAAACAAACATCAGGGAGGTGTAGCCTGCTGAACATAAATCTGATGTAACATAATACTTTGTGTCTCCTTTTTTCACCTTTCTGGTTGGTCTTTCTCACAGGAAAGAAAGGCTGAGTGTAAATGTACACACATAAACACATGTACTACACACACGTACAAACAATTAGCAGTACATGTCTGAAGAGGAAAAGCCAGCCTTGTCCTGCCCCCTTGTGCAGCAGGAGGAAGTCAATCATCATTACTAAACAACACACCCTTCAGTGTTTTACTGGTATACCCGTGTCTCAGGTGTCAGGAGAGAGAGAGCGAGAACAAGTTGAACACCGGCATTCTACAGCACCTGGAGGACTCCGGCTACAAATAAGACTTGGTAAGAGATTCGGCTTTGATTTCATGTCATGTCATATTATTTCATATTATTTCCATTTTATTCTGTCAAAGGAATAAAGAGCAATAGGTCTATTATAACTACTGGCAGGTCATACAGTGATAGATGAATGTAGATACGGTTGAAAATCAGTGAGGTAATCATGTAAATTACCATAATCTGTGAGCGTGAATCTCTGGCAAAAACATTTGGGGATTTGAGGCGTGGGGAATAATCAGTTCTGCCTCATTGAACTGGCTTAATGTGTTCAAGCCTGTATGAGTTACTTTAAGAAAAGGCATTCTCCTTACAGAATATTGATATCTGATCAAATGCATTACAGGAAATTCAGCATTAAAATAAATGTCTGGCTTTTAATTGCAGTCAATGAAATGAAGTAAAATCTCAGTGAGGAAAAAACTGTGGCAGAAGAAGCATTCAGACCTTTTACTTAAGTAAAAGTAGCAATACCACAATACAGAAAAACTCCTTTTTATTCATTCAAATTGTGTAAAAAAGCATTATTCACAAAATGTTTTAAAAGTAACAAAAGTAAAAGGATTCTTTACACAGAACGCTTCCTTTCAGAGTGTTATATAATTAACTAAATTACATTATTATATTAATATAAGAACGAGAAAACGTATGAAAACGACAAACAAACAAATACGTAAAACGAGAAGATGTTAGCTGCAGAGCCCTAAGTGAATCTAGCTCAGCAACCCTGCGAATGGAGACAATCCCCTCTACAGCAGATCTGATGAGGGCAATCACCACCAGGCAAAATACGCTGTCAACAACGGC
This sequence comes from Gadopsis marmoratus, assembly GCA_036023855.1. Taxonomy (NCBI): domain Eukaryota; kingdom Metazoa; phylum Chordata; class Actinopteri; order Centrarchiformes; family Percichthyidae; genus Gadopsis; species Gadopsis marmoratus. The sequence goes on along the minus strand of JAVQJF010008879.1, from coordinate 5,548 downwards.
AGGGAAGATACATGATATAGTGGCTGTGAACAAGCACAGTGACAAGCTGGCTTCTCTCGGGTTGCTCTGCAATCTCTCTGTATTTCTATACCGCTTTTCGTAATCAATAAACTAAAGTTAAATAAATCCTTTCAGACCCTATTCAATTTTGTACGTATTCTTGGATTTTTAAAAAACTAAAAGACAAATGTGTGTGTGTGTGTGTGACATCATTTTTAACCGGCCTTATTGGACAAAGATTTACAAATATTTTCATGTTTCAAAATTGTTTTATATTTTCAAAAAGAACAGTGTGTGTCTCACCTGCCAACGCTAAAAAAGAGGTTTGTAGGAGGAATGTTACTGAACAAACACTTAAAGTTTAACAAGATATTTATTCTAACAAAGATTTATGTTGCAATATATGGCTCTGAATTAGTGGGTGAAATTGGACCTTATGGGGACTTATGCGTGTGTGTGCTTGTATTAAGTACACTGTGGAAAGATATGTGTCACATTGTCTCACCCTCTAATTTGGGGACAAAAAGCTGGTGGCCCACAAGGTAAACTATTAAACTGCACTAATTAATATTTCTGGCTATGTGTAATGTTATTTGGTCGTTCATAGTGACAAACCCACGAAGAAGTATCATCTGACTCTTCAGTCACCCTCAGCTCAACGGAGTCTTTTAGTCTATTTTGGATCATTGTTTTATGGCCTGCAAACTCATACACTGCCTGTCCAGGACCGAACGACGAAAACCTAATGACTAGTTGGTGAAGCATCAAGCAAGCTAATGAGCCACATGTCTCCCACAGAAGCGTTGAGTTATATTCATCAGGTGGACGGAAACATGACTCCAAATTAATGCTTTGATGTAAGTTTAGCCAGACAGCATTGTAACTAGCAAGTTACAATTTAGCACTATAAGTTGCATTACATCCGCCATGTTACATTTCTTAGTGACATTTCAGAAGGTCACAATGCTAACATGTTCATACACAGGACATACTAATATCAATTTGTTGCATTTGTGCGGGGTGCTAAGCTAAACAACTTACATCGGTCATATCTCTCTTTACCTGGCAATGTTTCTCAGCCACCTATACTCCCTAATACCTAACACCTGATACCCTGTTACACAGATTGTTGCTCCATGCCTGCAGGGTGTTTCCGTAGGCAACTGTTTGCTATCATGTTTGCTTTAACTACTTTATAACGGGATAATGAGAGATGAGACTTGGTTCATGGTTAAGGTTGGTTAGAGAACTGGGAGACCTGAGCAGATAGAGGGATGTAGATATTGAGTCTATAGTTCAGGGGTCACCAACATGGTGCCCGCAAAGACCACATGAGTCGCCCGCAGGCCTGTTCCAAAAACAGCTCACCATAGCGCCACTTACCAGTGAGCTGCATCTAATTTGTTTCTCTTGCTATTCTTTTTTAAATCACACTTGCATTGGTGTAAATTTGAAAATGACCATATTTAACAAAAAAACATAAACAAATGTTTCATATTTGATCGTGAAGGTTTAGAACGTGTAGACAATCTGCCAAAGCGGAGAGATGGTAGAATCATCTATCGGGTTCATTCTATATGTTGCAGATCTATGCTGACGCACAGACTCATCAGCTGGCGTTAAACCAAAGCAAACCACTTTAACGTTTGGCAAAGTTTATTTCAAATATTGAAAAATCGCAACAAATGTGTTTGTAAAATGTAACATATGATAATTTTGTTAAAAATGCTGCAGATTTGGGGATAAGTTCAAAATGTGATAAGAATTATTTAAAAATCTGAAAGTTGATTTTTGTATGTTACATAACTGAGAATTTGTACAAACATGGTGCAACATAGTGCATGATTTGTTGAAAATTGTTAGTAGCTAGTGAAAATGGGACATTGTGATTTCCTAGGAATGTTGTCGAAGTGATCATTTGAAAATGTAAATACTTGCAGAGACGTATAGAAATAAAGTGTTGCATATTGATATTTATCTGTTTCCTACCTGGTTAAATAATTCAGTGCCTTCACATAGATGAATATCATTAGTTATTAATAATAACAGCTAATTAAAGGTAAATTGAACAAATTTGTTATTTCAGAAGTGTGTATCAAACTGGTAGCCCCTTCGCATTAATCTGTACCCAAGAAGTAGCTCTCAGTTTCAAAAAGTTTGGTGACCCCTGATATAGTCTGTTCCACTCCCCGGAATGGAAGGTGGCGGTAATGCACCAAATGGATGCCGACCACCGTAAAACTAGACGAAGAAGAAGAAGAAGAAGGTTGGTTAGGGTAAACCCCCTGGAGTAGAATATAAATCAATGCAATGTCACCTTAAGTGACAAGAACGCGTGTGTGTGCTTTATTCACTTTTCTATATTTAAGCACTTCACCATGACAAAAGCTGACAGATTTATAACAACATGAGAGTTGCGACGAATACCAAACTGCACATCTTGGGATCGTGGGTTTGAATAATTTCAATAATTTTGAATAAAACTGCTACACCGTGAGATATGTTCTTGACTTTTGAATCAGGAACACCCGTTTCTTGTGACATAACTTGTCTAAAAATAGACATGCAGCACTGGTTTTAGATAATGGACAGATCAATTGAAAATCAGCCATAGGTGAAGGTATTAGTAATGAATACTGTAAGTATCATTGTAACACAAAGTAGGCTATACTCTTTGTTTTGGTAACATTTTAGAGAATACATTTTTCAAGCAGGGCCATGTCCTTGTTTTCTTTGTGTCCATTGTTTGTAGGTGAATGGTGTAGAGTTTCAGCATTTTTTCCATTGATGCATCTATTGTAATCCTCCTTGCACAGCTATGTTAAAGGTCACTTTATGTAACTGACTGTAAAATATCTGACGGCCACTCCCTGATTCTGATCCACAGGGCGAGAGTTAGAGTCAAACAGTGATCACTGTGCCTGGATGACAATGATCTGACTAAAAACATGTAAAACAAGCCAACTTAAAAGTGGCCTGCCTCTTTGATAATGATTTCATAACATTCATGCTGCGTTTGCTGTCCTCATACAAGATGATTGGTAATGCAATTTTTGTAGGTTTTGCTATATTTGAGTTTACCTTAAAGGAAAGACAACAATGTGATTTTTTTTCTTAATTTTTTACTCTGTTTGCTCCAACTGAAATACACATTCATGTGTGTGAGACTTTTAATCCGCCCTTCAATGTTCTAGTTCTCATTGGTGTAGTTGCTGACTGCCACCTGCGTTTCTCTGATTCCCTCCTCAGTGAATTTCACCACAAAGCCCTTTCATCCCACAAGATGTGTCACATGATGAGATCACACAACCTATTCCTACTGGTTTACTTACTCGGGAGCTGCTTTGGTAAGAGAAGATTTTGTGTCTTTTCTCTAATATTTAAGTGTCAAGATACAGTCAAATGACATATCCACCCTTAAAGAACAATGCTAGTGATATTTCTGTTATTGTCAATAAATCTCATTAAAAGACCAAAACCAACAACAAATTGATCCGACTAACAGGTGTATCCAAGTGTAGCATGTGGTAGCTTATTGCTCTGTGCCATAGAGCCCCATTGTTGTCCAAACATTATCAAAAACATAGCAAGTATCCACACTGTTGCACTGGGTGACATATTTCTTCATTACAATGAATTGAAAATTGCACATACACCATTCCGCTGCCATAACAACTCACAAAAGCACCAAATTTCTATTATTCCGCTGCTGAAAATAGTCCCAAACAAATGCTCTATTTCCTTCTGTTTGAGTAACGTTTGTTAAAAACTGAAATGTGTAACATTCCGTGTTCACTCGTAAGTTAGTTTCTGGTGTTTCTCTGTCTCATCCTCAGGTTTCTGTAGTGGATCACTTCTGGGCCTTGTTTAGGTTCCTGCCAGTTCTGTGTACCACCTGTCGTCTCTTGCCGATCACCTCTGTCTGTATTTGTGCGGGTGTCTTTCATTCTCTTGTTGCCAGTTCGTCTAGCGATTCAGCGTTCTATGTTCCAGTGTTTGTATGCCTGTTATCATCTTGCTTGTTTTGGAATTTGTCTTTGTCTGCTCCCTGTCAGTACTGTTGCCTGAACTGATTGAATCTTTAAAATTTTTTGTTTTTAGAAAATGTTTCTCAAATTTGAGTAAATAGTGTATTTTTGGGAGACTAGTTTCAAACACTGATTTAAATCACCTTTGCTGCATTAATGAAGTGTTTATGGCAGTGGGTCACTGTGTATGTTGGACTGACTCAAAATAAATGACAGTGAAGGACCATGTCACCCAGTGCTACCGGGCGCCTCATGTTCATTCATGTGTTTTAATATTTTAATGTGTTTTTGAACAACAATGAACAAAAGTGTCCTAAATATGTCCAAATCTAGTGTGAGTGTTTCATATTCTAGTGTCAGCTCTAAAATATATCTTTGTCTTCTCCCAACAGGGGCATCAAGTGCACAAAGGTAAGATCAGAAAGATTAAATAGTTCTGTGGAAAAAGAAACTCAGCATTTTTAATACAAAGCCAGTGGAGCATAAAATGTTCTTCTCCAGTTGTAAAGACTTCACCCTGTTATAATGTTAATTAATTATGTTATCTTTTTTCACTACATGCTTGTCTTGTTGCTTCACTGATGGATATCTACAGAAATGCAACCTGCACTACAAGAGAAACCTGTCTTCAGGTGAGTGAAGATGTCACATACTAATGTTTGTCAAAGCATTTTTATCTTATTGTGCACAAATGGAAAAGGCCAAAGAGAAACTCTACCCAAAAACATTAAGAATTGATGATGTTGTTGATGAATCAACATCATCAATGAATAAGACCGAGTCTTGTGGTGTGAGAACCAACCTGCATAGTGGTGACAACATGCCAAATTCATTCAGAGAAGACCGGGGAGGAATTATATTTGGGCCCAGGACATTCTTGCTGTGAGTTAGCAGTATAACTACCAAGCTACCATGATGAACTTCACTGGGTGACTTCGCTGTCACAGTCTCAGGATCTTTGGAATCATTTGAATGTACAAAACCCTATAAATTAAACCTGAACAGAGTTTATTAAAACATCACAGGCGTGGACTGCATAACAGACATGCCAACAGATTTGAGTTAATACCAGCACGGTGAAGCTCGTCATAACAAGATTAAGGAAGACTGTCCAAGGTGTTAATGCAAGTTATCAATCAAGACTATTATCTGTAGTGTTGATACTATCAGATTTTTCCCCCTTTGCCACAGTACATCATTTTGCAATAAGAACTAATGCACCAGAACATGTGAGTGTGTATCAGGAGTGCGTGTCAGGTTTAAAACATGTGGCTTCAAGCCAACATCCTGAGCTCTTACAGAGGAACAAAGAGACTAGACCCTTGCAGAAATAGTATATCACTCTATTTTGCTGCAAATAATGTTTACTTGTCATAGCAGAAAAGGCACAGGTGTAATTAATACTACTAACGAGTATTGTGAGTGGCCTAAATCCAACATGCCTGGTTGATTTCTAATGAATAATACCCCAGAATCAGCTGGAGTACATTTGGGCAGATTCCATTGGTCACTGCTGGACA
>JAVQJF010008876.1:0-18902 GCA_036023855.1 Gadopsis marmoratus | reverse complement strand
AGTCCTCCTGGTTTTAGTCACAGCAGAGAGCTGTGTAGAGAACACAGTCTGTAATGGTAGCTGCTCATTTGGACATTTTTGTTTCTCCAGCTTCTCGTGTTCCTTCTTCCAGATGTTGTTGTCTCTTGGGATTGTTACATCCATCACTGCTGCCTTCTTCTGCTGTCTGTCCACCACTACTATGTCCGGTTGGTTCGCCATCACCAGTTTGTCAGTCTGTATCTGGAAGTCCCACAGGATCTTAGCTTGGTCATTCTCAACCACCTTCGGAGGTGTTTCCCATTGTGACCTTGGGACTTCTAGCCCAGACTTGGTACAGATGTTCCTGTACACTATGCCAGCCACTTGCTGAACAAATTCCTATAGCAAAACCTCCCCATATCTACTTTGGGAGACCCTTAAAAATATGTGGGGTCAGATTATCTCCAATAATGCCCCTGTCCATAAATTACAGAGAGCCAAACATATACAATAGTGTAAAATAGTGTAAACATGGTGATTATGAGACTGTCTGAAAGGAACATATTTCTTTCTATGATGATTTCTAATACAGGTATCAATGATGTTATAGAGTTGGCTTGGACTTGCTCTTTATTAACAAGTGCTATGAGATAACTGTTATGATACAGCGCTATATAAATAAAATTGAACTGAATTGAATGAAGGGTCGCAGGAGTATCTACAGTATATGATGCCTTTGTGTTCTGATTTGACTGAGTCATGACTCTGAGAAGGTGTGCCATTTTTAACAAGAATTGCGTTCCAGGTTCAATTTAGCCATCCATTTGACTTGTTCTTATTGTTACCACCACCACCACCACCACCACGTGGTGGTTTGCCCATATACGTTTTACTGTTTGATGTCATGACAAATTTTCAACAAAACACTGTTGACTTACCTTCCTCTTTCAACTTCAGAATAGCAGCATGGAGTATGCAGGGAAGGAGAAGGCGGGTGAGGTCTGCAGGTTTCTGCACGGCCAAATAGTGCAGAACCTTAAAAGAAAACCCAGGTTTAGTTTCCCCATTCATCTGCCTTCTGTTTGTTTCTAGCTGTCCTCTCTGTTACATGTTGCGTAACGGTTACGTCTGCACAGGATAACATGACACTCAGCAAGATATTTGGTACACGGCACTCTCTTTTTTAAGTTTAATTGTAGGGGTAACAATCATATCCATCCAAGCTTTTACACAAAATATTGATCAACGTAGTTAAGTCAGTGACTCTTGATGTTAGTTGTAGGTGTATCATCCAGCTCTACTGTAAATTACCTTTTCGGCCTCCTTGGTGTCATCAAAAAGTCTTCTCTGACGGCGTGCAGGTGTAACCCTGGCTGTTTCCCAAGCCTCCACCCACATGTTACCTGGGATCTTCATTCGGGCACTAAGTTCGCCTTTCGCCACTGTGTTACCCCCCTCGTCGACCACCTCCTCCTCCACGTAATCCCTAGGCGAGTACCAGCGCACAAAGTCCTCCAGGACACAGCCTGGGTTGGCTGCCTATGGAGAGACAGGAAAACTGTCTTATGTCAGTCTGTGTACATCTACACTCACCGGCCACTTTATTAGTCTATGCCACTAAGAATTAAGGCAGTTCTGAAGGCAAAAGGGGGTCCAACCTGATACTAGCAAGGTGTACCTAATAAAGTGGCCGGTGAGTGTATATGTCTGTCACCATGGACAGGACTAAAAAAACAATTCTATCAAGAGCCATGTATTAAAGAGGTAAAACATTTATCAGGAGCTGGAAAATATAATCTTGTGAAAAATACTAGGCTGGAATGACTAAGTTGCTGGTATTATTTCATAAAGGAAAATGTCTAAAGCTAATGGTTAGACTATCACGGAAGAAAATATCTCATAATTACAATATAAATGGTGCAATACAGATTCTGTGACCTGATAAGGAATTCCAACTAATGCAGCTCAATACACAGATGAGATGCAGTGATGCAGCTCATAAAATCTTAACCTCGCCAATATTTACTTTGGCCAACTCCACCTCATAATAACTGTTACTATTACTCAAAATATTACTCATGAAATAATGATATCATCTTTAGCATACATCAAATTTTTGATACATTAGAAGCCAATAAACACGTTCATGGTAAAGGAGAGACAAGAGACGAGGAGCAACAGAGAGAGGGGAAGGAAATAGACGGATAGACAGATCAGGTGGAGGTGGAGAGGATGTTTATATGAATGTTAATTCTATGGTAAATGCAGCCAAATGCATGAAAATTTAGGTTGCAGCCTGTAGTGATTTGACAGTTCAAATTCAAGTTTTGATGAACACAAACCACTCCACCCGTCCACCGTTCTTTTTACAATAATCAGATATTGGTTTCATTGATAATTGCTAATTTTTCTTTATAGTAATCAGTTTTTGTTACATAAAAGCCTATATTTAATACACATTTCTTTTCCTACTCCAATCTCCTTTGTGGCTTGTTTACACCTCCTTTTCAGAGGGCAAAATGCTCCCCACAAAACTGTCCATTGCAAATAGCGTGACCTCAGTATGTCCAGCGGAACACATGATCAACCTTTGGTAACCTCCTATTATTTGAGCGAATTCCCCTTGCATGCATAGACAATGAGGAGAGAGACGCACACTGCAAAAAACACACACACACAGCAACTCCAGCTTGCTGCGACTGGTGGTCCATTAATACAGCCCATGTATACTGAGTGCATGTATGTCTGCCTGCTCACCTTAAAGGACTCCATGTCAGAGAGCAGACAGGCACTCTGCATCCGGGCACGCAGGTGGGAACCTTCAGCTGACGTCCCGAGTTTGGCCAGAACTTCTGATTGCTCGTCCAACAGATCCTCTGTCATGGGAGCAGGTTCCTGAATACAACATACACACACACACACACACTTTAGAGTTGACTCAGTCCTCCTCTTCAGGAGTTTTTTGTTCATTTGTAGTTCACGCACACAATGATGGTTTTCAAGCTCAGCAACTACCAAACCCTGTCTGTGTACTACGCACCTATAAAACACCAACTGCTTTCAAATTGCGGTTTCAAAAAGAGTCACAATACCTTGCATAATGTGCCAGTTATAGATTTAATTATCTGCATAAACGTACTGAAAGTTGATCCTCTGACATTATTCTTGGATTTCCAAAAAGCATTTGACACAATACGCAAGGATTAATATTTTACCAACTGCATGAGTTTCATTTGGAGATTTTCTCATTAAACTGTCTTGAAACAATGCTGCCATGCCCTTATGAACATTGAAAGAAGTATTGGTTGCTGCAATTGTTAGTACCCACTGCATTTGTCTAACGTAGACTGTTGAAAACTCATATTAGCTATAGCTGAAATTCAAAAATAGTTTTTTCACAAAAAGGACTGTGGATTTTGTTCCCCAGCACTTACATATGTAAGTATTGTGATAGAATTGAAAATAATGTAAACATATCCTTTAAGAACATTACAAGAATGTAGAGGTAACATACATTTATACATATAGCATATAGAAATAACTAGTGCTACTCTTCGTATTACATCTGTATTTATAAATACCTGTTACATATGTATTTAAACCAAAGACTTCATGAACGTGTGTGTGAATGAGTGAAAAAGACAGACAGAGATCCTGACCTGTGTGACAGGAACGTAGAGAGACTCTTTAGAGTTGAGTAGAGTCATGTTGTTGTAGGGGTGGAGCCTACCCTCTGCTTTACTTTTTGAGGCATCCTTTTCTCCCTCAGATTGTGGAGCCTCTATCTCCCCCTGGTCACTCAGGCACTCAAAGAACTCATCCTCGCTGTCGCTCCAAGAGTCCCAGGATTTCCCCGGAGATACCTCCCTTGCTGAGGTGGATGCAGTCAGTGTTGCCGTCGTAGAATCTTGTGCGGGGCGGCCATTCGGGTGGCCACCAGACACCCTGCGGTCTCTCTCTTTGCTTCCCTCTAGCACTTTGCGAGCTTCGTCTCTGGCCCTCTTCCTCTCGATGCAGCAGTTCAGCATCTATGCAGGAACATAAGCCCCTTTCAGACATGGGACATTGCTGTCTTCATTTCTCTGTTAAAGTCATGGCTTGTTGCCATTTAGACGTTTGCAGCTTTATTCGGACATGACCCAACAATTAGAGAAAGAGCAAGCTAGAGTGCCACTACTTAAAAACCGCGATGACTTGAAATGTTTAATGGGAGGAAGGAAGAAGAGTGTTTTCTGTTTTCTCATAGGCTACATCAAGAATGCATTTTGGCAATTGAAGCCTTAAATTAATGACTATCGGAAGCACCCATTTTCCCTTCTAGTAAATTCACTGATACATTTATTTATTTTTTATAATTTTTTTATTTCTTAAGTTATTTGTCAGGGACAATGCAAAAAAACATTGCAACAGGTTACAAAAACATGGTACCGACTATTGTACGTACATGAGAAGAGTCTCCTCAACAATGTAATATGGGCTTATATACAGTATTTCATAAGTGGTAAACTTATAGAAGTGGACTTAATTATTTTTTATAGGTTGTTCCCTTCAACAGATGATTTTGATGTTGCTTTTTATTTGAAATGTGTGGGCATACAGAATGTCTTCTATGGATTAAATAAAATAGTAAATTCTCCAAAGTATTGTGGTTCCCCCAGAGCTCGCTACTGACATAAGGTGTGTATCTAAGTAAGTGCTAATGGCTCTAGGGTGCTAAGGGGGATGCACAATGGCCAGAGAGAGTGCAAAGGACAAAATAATTCAATGAAAATAGTGAGACAAACACAGCCTCCATGTTGTCAACAGATTATGTTTACTTGCTTTTCTGTCTGCCCAGATCACCCTGCATGCAGTTTTCATGGTTTGTTGGAGAGGGTTAGTTAGGGTAGGGGAGATCTTGCCTAGGGAGCCTCCAAGTCTAGAGACTGGCACTGGGCACTGCCTGGTTCATTATGAATGTAATTTGGTCTATTGTCGACCAATTTTGACTTTTTTTTTGCAGTTTTACATTCTTTGCATTTATGTGGATACATTAATTGTTACCTGGAGCTTCTGATGCAAAAGACAACAGCGAAGATCAGGAGGTCCACCAGCCAGTCTGTAGATGAAGAAGCATATGAAGAAGAAGATGGAGATGAGTGAACATGACTATATTAAAAGATCACGCAACTACAACTACTTCTTGCTGCTAGTGCAGTATTGCTGTATGTACACATGGATTTCTGTATTTTATCAGTCTGTGTTTGAATACTCAAAATAGGTGGTGATGAAATGTGTAAATGACTCAAGACAATCAAGATGTGCCAACATCACAAAGATGGTAAATGGACTCTTTCTTATATAGCGCTTTTCAACCGGTTCCCAAAGCGCTGTAACAGTAATCTAAGTTTGAACAGTAGTCTAATTCATGCGGACAGCGGGAGCTGGGATCGAACCACCAACCCTGGGGTTAATGGACGACCGCACTATCCTCTCAGCCACAGCCACCCCCAAAGATGACAGCTTTTTTCCTTTCCAGCACGACAAGGTGCAAGGTACTTTGAGAGGCGGGTCTCAAAATGTTAAACCACATGTGTTGATCTATGCTTGCAGACTTTTCCAAACAAGCCTAAGAGCAGCCCAAGTGTGTGTGTCATGCCCACCCGCAGATGAGGTAGTTGTTTTCCCAGCGGTAACGCAACTCTAGGACAAACTCCTGCCAGAGGTGGGCGACAGCGCGCAGCCCGCCGTGGTTGTAGTTGACCAGACACACACACAGTGCCAGTCTGTAGGTCAGACTATCACTGGGTGCTGACTTCAGCTGGAGAAAAAGGTTCTGGATAGAGAGGGGTAGAAAGCAGGGAGAACGGTGGAAAAACAGTCTATGGAAAGTTTCATTCAGAACAGTAATCAAATGTAGGCAAATACCTTAAAAAGCTAACTTTTAACCATAACTGACTTAACATTGGCATCCTGACGCCACATGACTGGAGAGGTGTTTTAACTCCTGGATCCTCAACTTTACTGGCAACACGGGATTCTGGTTTTTGAAGTATGACTTAAATACAGTAGTGTACTATATACAATGGTACATTTCAAGATTTGTGCGCACACGTTTCCATTATATTATTTTTGCCATTTAAGTGTTTTTTTTTTGTGAAATGCTATTTTCCAGTGTTTGCAGTTTATAATGGTTCTGCAGTGTTTGAAAGTGTATGTTACATGAACCCTTTCTTATTCAAAACACGAGTACTGCACTCTAGAAAAACATGACCTGATAGAAATCTTAGGCATCACATGGCTGGCACCCCAGTCAAACTGTCGCAGTGTGTAAGTGGTAAAAGGGGAAACATACATAGTCAGAGTTTTTATCTTCCTCAGCTTTCCCACTGGAGTTTGACTGTGCAGTTTTACTCTTGCTGTTCTCTGATGACTTCTCCACAGCAGCATCTGGGAAGAGATACTGAGACATGCAAGAAAACAGAACAAACACTTAAATTTAAGAGGCTAATTGGATTACAATTCCTAATTCTGTCACAGTGGGCAATCTGAGGTGGGGATGGTGCCTTATTATGTCAAGGTGGTAGGTTCTATCATTACGGGTTTAATATACAGTATATTATGATTCTTCTTTTTAGCCATGTTGCAGAAATGTCCAGCATGAAGTTTGCTATAATATGCTGGAAAATAGCCACGGTCTCAAATATGCTTGCCTGTGCTTATTAAAAACGTATAGTTTAGCAACACAAGGAAAAGCACAGGGTACAAGCTTAACCTGTAATTTTTTCACCTGTAGTTTCCATTGTTTGTTTTCTGCGACAATAATATCCATATCAAACAGTCAGCATGAATAACCCTTACCAGAAGGACAGAATTTAGTACATCAGTGATGAGCGGTGACTCTTCAGTGCGCCTGTGGCGTCGGATGTGCTTTCGGGCGCTGTGTACCATGCTGGACACAGAAAGTTTGGAGATTGGCACTGTTGCTGTTGGCTCTGTCAGCTTGGATAAAGCAGAGCTGATGTCACTATTTTCTGCAATGAAAAGAAATTACAGTCACACAGGGTGTATGCAGGAATCCTGAAGTTAAATTCCATAACTTTTACGACCTTTTCAACATATTTTAAGACTGCAATGCCACACGTTGCAGCTGGTTATCAGCAACACACCTTACATTTACATTTGAGTAGTATGCCAGTACATTTATTTTGAAATTGCAAAACAGTCGTAGTTTGACCTAATTAAGATCGGCTGGGAGGGAACAAAACTCAAGAGAATAAAGTAGTGACCAACCCAAAGGCAAGGTTTATTAAAAGTAATACTTGTCACATACTCACTCTCACATATAACAAATCATTTTCGTTAACAAACATTTCTATTTGGCCGTCTGTCTGAATCTATGTTCCAAAAAAATAATACCTCGTAATATGCTGATTAAGACATTTTAATACTTTAAAAAGGTCTCCATTTTTGCTAAACTGATTAATTATACTTTTTAAGACCCCAGATACCCAGATATAATATTTTATACAATATATATACAAGCATTTCACAAACAACAGTGAAAGAAGTAAACGGCACCATGCTTTAGAATATGGTGTGCTTAATGCCATCACAGTAAGAAAACATGACATCCACTCCCACATTAAACAGTACAGCCAGTAACCTTTGCCCTCTTCTTCAGCCGATCCTCTTCCCAGAATCTCTTCTGCAGACTCCTTCCTGCAGCAGAGTTTAAAGAACTCCGTAAGAAAGTCACCTGCATGGGAAGAGAAGTATGGGTCAAATCCCCCTGACAGTTTTTACACTGAGGAGCAAAGTAAAAACAAATTACTGAATGGAGCTTTTTGTCTTGCTAAAAATCTATCGTTACTGCAGACACACATTAAAATATACTTAAGACTTTTTGCTTTTGGGAGAGAAAATTATGTCAAACACTGTGTGCACCGTTTGTCACACATGATGGTGCAAACACAGAGTCCTTCCCTTTGGGATGAAAAATACATCGGCCTCATTGCAGCTGTTGATGAACTCAGTCACATGGTGGTAAAAAACGCTTTTCACTCCTTTTCCATGTTCCCGCATGCTAATGCAGCAGTGTTTAGATGGAGCCTGATGATGCAGCTGTATACCATTGAAGACAAGTCCAGTCTAGGCAAGAACAATGTAGTAGCCAATGCCCTATCCAGTGGTGAGCCACTTCCAGGTTAAGGTCAAAGTAGGTGAGATTGTGGTAAAATTAGCTCACAAACACTAACTGGGAATATTTTTGGCTGTAAATAATTTTATAAATAAGAATCTATTTGGGCAGTGTTTGTTTTTTTAAATGAGGGGAAAGAAGGCAGGTCTAATATGAGCTTGTCAGAAGATGGACACCAAGGGAAAAGAGCTGGAGGAGAAGACAGGAGAAATGAATGCATGAGAGTGATGTGCTGAGGTATTTTGGTTTAGTTTCTGACTGCATGTTTGCTGCTGCGCTCTTGGCTCCTACCGCCTGCTGGGGTAAACGCTGCGGGAGACAAGACTGCGGGTCCAATCGGGGGTTCTCTGACATTGTAATTAAATCCCCTCACTGTCCAAAAGCAGTGCAGTTCAGAGTTATAATATCTGTAGCGAAAAGACCTAAAACCCAACTCAGTGGACTACTACAAAAAGGGCTTCTCAAATAGTACATTCCATTTTGTCATGTTATATTGTGATAGCCTGCTTCCCAAACTTGTGGAATATTTCAGTGCCTCGAAAGAAGACAGGGTAATACTTTAATAAAACACTTGCTTTTAGAAAATTCTTGAAACAGGATGATTTGTATTGGAAACAGGTGAAACAATATCATCTCATTGCCGTACCTTTTCACTTTTTATAGGTGCAGAAATTGTGTTTGAAAATGTCTACTGGACACCAAGGGAATCATCTTACCCAGTAAACACTGAGGGTTTTCAGCTGTCCTGACTCGGACTGACCAGTGAGGAGCTTGGAGAGGGTCAAGGTCGCTGTCGGGTCACACAAACAGAGAAATGGTTAACTTACATAGCCTGTTGCTGGTCCACTTTTCTCTCAACTTTACGGACTAAATCTACTTTCTGTCTTTCTTTTAAGACCTGTACAGGTGGCACAACACACGACTCTTACCTGTACATTAAATAAACACCTAAGACAAAATAGTCCGGCTGAAATCTCAAAAGTCATTCATTTTTATAAATTACAAATGTCATGTCAAAGCAATATTCAGAATGAGTAGCCAGACTTTGTTTACAGTGGTATTGAGTCTAACAGTCTAAACTTACTGACGCTGACATTTACAGGTAGGTTTGTAAGCAGTTCATGTGCTACATGACTGGCTAATTAACTGTCTAGCCTGCAAATTGACATCAGTGTACATTTTCTATGTGTTTGATTGATCGCTCATTCAAAAAGCCAAGGTGCAAGACATGTGTCCTTGCAGTAGTAACTACAGTTTCAAATTTAGACGGAGACATTCTTTGCATATAAACATATAATGTCATAGACTGGAAAATAATGGTATTCTGACACAGTCTGGGCGCGCTTTTTTTTTTAAAAAAAAGGAGCACACGCCCATGTGGTTACCAAAGTATACCTGTAAGTTGTAGCAATAAAAACATGTCATTTAATTAAATAATTTCAGTTGAACTTAAATTTTGATTCAAAGTATGCTTCAATAATGCTCATAATATGAAGCACATATGAAAAATTGTTTTGTGAAATCATGTCACACCTACTGGCTATACGGGTGGATTGGTCATCATATACTGTGGGGTTGCTCCAGTGTTCATTTATTCACATTCTCCTTAGTTTAGGACAGGCCTACTAGCTACAGCACTGCCAGTTAAAAACAGGCTTTTCCCTTCTTCTCCATTCTTAGGTTTTTTGCTTTAAGAAAGGGCAGAGTGGCATAGATATTTTCTAGTAAACAATATGAAATCTTTTAATAGAACAGCATGAAAGAAGGGCATTGTTGCATTGGGAGCCAGAGACAGCCCAGATATAAGATCATTTCTTACCTGTAGACATCATTATCCACAACTATGCCTTCTGTCAGGTGAGGCCAAGTGGTTGCAAGATGAAGCTCACTACAACATCCAAAAAGAGACCAAAGAACAGCGTCAGATTTATGTCAAAAGTCGCAAGCGAGATGCAAATTATATTATTTCACACGAGTAAATATTTACTTCCACTCGCACATTATAACTCTCCGCACAAAAATTCAACAACCGCGGGTTGCACAGGCAGCTGTGAGCGAGAAAGCCAACATAGGGAGAGGCAAAGAACAGCACCTGCGTGTGTAGAATGAAGCTGCACGTGCACAAAGCAGCCTCCAACGCCCAACAGAGTTTCTGCTTGGCGAGCACTGGAGGACTGTGGCAAGCCAGAGGGATCAAATATCCTCCTGTTTTACATAGCCAGTAAATTCAGAGTTTCTGTAACCAATCGGTGGAGAGTTAAGCCAGACCAAAGCCAAGCATTGATGAAAGATGCTTGCCATTGCTAGGCTGTCCATCTTTATAAATTGTACAGTATTCAGATTCACAGGATTATGACAGTGAGCCCCCTTTTGGACATTCTCTCTGAATTGCATCAATCTCATTAACGTCCTACAAGCTATTAAAAATGTTTAACTTTATTGAGTAGGTCAATGGTCTTACTGTAAAATTATATTTTCTGGTTATACAAGACAAAGAAAACAGCTGATAATTTTTAACCTATTTTAAATATATATTATGAAATATTATCAGTTAATGCCCTTATATGTGTGACAATCAATGTAGATAAAAAACAAACATCCTACTTTCTTACATTCCACAAATTTGAAGGTGCATGACTAGCGAAGCAAGAGCATTCTGCCGTCTGTGCTGCTCCCAGGCCGAGTGTACTGGACTGCTGGACTGAGCCTTCTTTTACTACTACCACCGTGAAGGTACTGATACGTGGTCTTGTAGTTTTTTTTTTTGTTTTTTTTTAAATAGTGGCACCATGTAGTCCCAAGGGATAGCACAAAATAATTGAACATATCTCGGTATATTATTTCTGGCCACTTTCTCATATCATCCTCCCAGTCGTTAATGGACTGGGAGGTCACTGACACTTTATTATAAATAATCTATTCCGATAGTCTAGGCTATGTCCTAATTGGTCCTCCACAGAAAGACTGACTTTCCCTGGTGTCCTGACCGACCGCAGGACACCAGGTCCCACAGCGCAGAAAAGGTATGCTCCCATGTGTTGACCACGATATCCATGTCCGCTAACTAACTGCTTTTAGGTGTAAACAAAGTTTACTCGCCAGACGCTGCAAATTGACTTTGTTGTTTATCGCTGTTTAAACTTCCTCTTTCCGCTGGTGTTTGAAGCAGAAGTCATAGCACAATCACATTCAAATAGAACCAGGTCAAGTGGGCGGGGCTACACAACACGAAAGCTTCTTGGACTTTTTTGTACACTTATGAGACTAAAACTATTCATATCAGGTGTTGTGGTGCTTCGGCCTCAGTCAGGGGTGCTATAGTTGTCAGGAGTCAGTTGCTGGAAATATAAAGCCTCTGGTCGAAAGTGACCAATCATAAGAGGGCCAGTGCCTGCCTTGGTCTCCGAATTGTCAATATTCAGGTTGATTAGCGCGAGCAGAATTCAATTTCGACAGCAGAGTTAACCTGCGAGAGCATGTACGCCTTTCAGCGCTCGCCAAGCAGAAACTCTGTTGCACGTGGTGGCTGCTTTGTGCACGTGCAGGTGCTGTTCTTTGCCTCTGCCGGTGTTGAGTTTCTCGCTCACAGCTGCCTGCACAACTGTCGGTTGATGAATTTGCGTGCGAGGAGTTATATTGTGCGAGTGGCAGTTAATATCTGCGCATGTGAAATAATAGAATTTGCTCATGAGCATGTTTTATCGCGCTCGCAATTTTTGACAAATCTGACGCCATACAAAATAATTCATTTTGTTTTGCACAGAGATTAAGTGATTCATTGTGTTTTTCACGGGTTGTGTAATTGACTAAACCAAGCAGAAGGGAGACACAAAAGCATACAAAAACAAAATATACAAAAATAATAATTCCACAGTGACCACCCAACCCACATGCCAAAACCCAGGTAGGATGTCATTGACATCAAAAGCACTTAATATATCAAACATTCATTCTTATCTGTGATAGAGTTCTCACTACTCACACATTGTGGAGAACTGAAATGTAATCAAAGCCCAGTGAAAACACTGCAGTTTCACTTTTGTTTGTAGCGCACTTCTAGAATGGAATCTACTGTCATTGGTGTTACAATGCCGTTACCTAATTGGCTCCTCACAGGCTCCAAATGGAAGCTTCCCAAACTCCACCCCTCCGACCTCGCCTCCAAGGAGTGTGTCAAAGTCTGGCAGAAAGTCAAACAAAA
This sequence comes from Gadopsis marmoratus, assembly GCA_036023855.1. NCBI lineage: Eukaryota > Metazoa > Chordata > Actinopteri > Centrarchiformes > Percichthyidae > Gadopsis > Gadopsis marmoratus. Next base: position 6,561 of record JAVQJF010008876.1, on the reverse strand, counting down.
TACACAATAGAAAATAAACAGCTGCACTGCACAGCAGTAAATTTGTTGTCATTACAAACTAGTACTTACTATTATCATCATATAGCAATATAGTATTAACTAGCGTGATGTCACAGGAGGCCGAGTCAGGAAAGGCGATCACATGCCGGCCTGGGAAAGGCAAAAAGGACTACAAAACAGTATGGCCGGAGGGATGGACGCAGCGCATCTGAGTTGAGTTACCCGATGGAGGGCAGTGAACCAGTCAGGGAGGTCACCAAGATGACATCACACATCTCAAAAAGATACAGCATTCAATGCTGAGACGTGTCTGACATCACTCCCCATTTGACACCTTGTGCACACAAATTGACTTTCAGACATTTTCAGTGTCAGAGTAAAATGTGTGCAAAACGTATGCACTATGTAGGCACTTCTAAAATATGCACTGCATTTTGCAATAATTCTTGGATTCTGGAAAAAAACATGAAATAAAATACACTTAAAACAACATAAACACAAGCAAGTTGATGTTTTAAGTTCAGGACAGTTGACTAAGAACAACGCCGAATGCAGAATAGTGTGTGTTTCTCAGATAAATCCACATTCATTCATGTTTTCATAAAGATTCATTCATTCATAAATCAAAGATTTGGCTGGTTGCTCTGCCTGTTTGACCAGTAAGTAAGTGATAAAATGCTTATGAAGGAGGGAGTGCTGTGCACAGTCTGAAAATGACAGCAGCTGCGGTTAAGGCTAACAAAACTGGTTGGAGGTGTTATTTTTCACCATAGCATAGTTAAAAGAGAGGGAACATTTTAAGTATCTACTACCCATCCTCAGGGTGATCTTGCAAAGTCCATCTTCATGACACACTGACAAATACCGTCTTCAAATTGGACCCTGTCTATCGCAAATGCATAAGGACTATTGTATGTACTTGTATGTACAGAATCAATGACCATCCCCAAACAGGAAAAAAGTCACCCATTGATTATCTACTCATGTCAGCAAGATGATGGTCATCCTTGTGGGTGATTAACTCTTGCTTAACGTTGTGGTATCATTTATATTGGCTTTGGTCTGTTACTCAGGATTTAAAGCCAATTAAGGTATTCAGTGTTTTTTGTCTAGTTAGAGTAATGAGACTCACATGCCTCTATTGTTATGGAGCTGTTGTGATGCTTGTTCATGTACTTGATAAAGGTTGTGTAGACCAAAAAGAATAAACACATGGCAGCAGTATGAGAGACAGTGTGTGAGAGTTTTTGCACTTTTAACCACGGTTAGTAGACCCAGTACACCAGCACAGTCCTGGTCATAAGTATCTGAAAATGTCACCACACTACTCCCCGTAGAGCAAAGCATTCAGTGTTTTTTGTGTAGGGAACAAGCGAATGAAGGAGTCATTTTGAACAGACGTTGCAGATTTGTGGCTGTTTTAAAAAAAAACATCTCAGCCAGTGTTTGTCAAAAATGCACATGGGAGACAAAAAGCAAATCAAAACGTAGGTTTGTTTAGTGAAAAACAAAACTACCATGGCTGTGTCATGCAGATATGTGGTCTGCAACGTTCATTTAGCAAGCCAACATCTGTACGTGGAAACCATTAACTGAGTGTTCTGCATTTAAAGAAATATTAAGGAGTTAATACATAAATGTATAACAATTTTTGACAATATTGCAATATATTATATTTTAGCCACAATATCATATTGTACTTTGATATCACAACAGCCCTGTTGTGAAAAAGACCGTATGTAATGAATGAGATTATTTGGTAATGGGTAACATCATCCTCTATTCATGTGCCTACCTGGAGGCTGCTGTGGCCACGAATACTGCTGCCAGTCCTGGAGAATGTAGGTAAAACGGATGGCAATGTTGACTGGAGGTAGTGGGGACAGGGTACAACCCTGAGGGGAAAAAAGAAAAAAATAAGCTTTTGTCTGCTTAACATGCTCTTTGCATTAAGATGTCTGCACCATTTACACTTGGCAAAAGATGGGTTACCCCTTTCTGATCAAACTGTTCCAGGAACTATGGAACCTAGCGTCGAGTCATCTGGAGCTATTGTACAATTACTACAAAAAAAAAAAAGCACTGGATAAACAGACGCATCACATTCCTCTTTAAACATCTAAAATTAACTATGCTCCAAAATAACGGCGCTTGGAGACACCCACACCGACTGTGAGGAGTAGACCTACCACCTTTATCGACTTCACCTACAAGTTTCTAAAAGAGCCTTGACCTGACCAAGAGCTCCCTGATACTCTTTAGACCATACCCACGTCACCTCTTTCCACGACAGTCGGATGTGGGTGATGCGTCAGTTCAATTCCATTGAAAATTTATATCTAAATGTGTCTTGCTTCACAGCACTTACTATCTTAGACTTGAAGATGTCAAGCAGGCCAGACAGGTGGTTGTACTGGCTTGGCACCTTGCGGAGGTGGACCATCTCAAAGTCAGTGCGCACACCTGGTCCCTGGCACTCTCCGGCATACATCCGCCTCCACTTCTGCTGGATCTGCACAAACATGGGCACCTGGCTGAGGGCACAAGATAAAGAGGAGCAGGCATTACTAGAAAGAATTCAATGTTCATCTCTTGGATACCACACACATCCAGGTTGTCTCGATTAGCTGTAATAAGTGAATCACAGCCTCTGATTTAAAGAAGTGCCTTGCCATTATACACAGCCAACCATTGTGTTGGCCTTAATTAAAATCTCTTGCAAATGACACCAGACTGTTTAAAAAAATAAAAAAATAAAAAAGCACACACATTATGCACATCAGCCAGATATAATGTAATATTTCATGTGGGAGACACAGTCACTTGTTGCATCTTTGCCAGCTTTCCGACTTTATTTTTAGCAAACCTGGCATCCATGTTTTATTTTTGAAATGCATTACTGTGCAAACACTGCTTTGTCACATCAATTATAATATGAAGTTAACATTTACAACGTGAGATATAGTCAAATATGTATAATAGAACATACATATTATAATTAATGAATAATATTGACGTGATCTAATAGCTCTTAATTTTTTTTTTATTATTTATTTCTATTGTGATTATACTAATTAATTGTCTACGAAACCCCACAACATCTACCCCTGGCTTTGGATGTGTGTTGCTCTGTGTTCACGTTAAGTCACTCTGCACCACCCATACAATATATTATTTCCTGGAGAAGCAGTTTTCCCATTGTCATGCTTCACTGTGATTGGCAGAGCTGTTTCGGAGCTGTGATGTGATGTGATGTGATGTGACTGCAGTGATGTGACTGGCTGAGAGTGTATTTACTAATCATCAAACTCTCAAAATTCATATTCCACTTGACCCGCTCCTGCATATTGCACTGCTGCACATACATGAACCAAAATAGCAGGTGAGCCTGGAGATGACCACACTGTTCATGTGCCCAAAACCTACCGCTATGTGCCAGTCGTTGCTGCATTGATTTGATTAGATTTTACATTTCTCTGAAATTCCTCACAAACATAACATAAAAATGTCAAAACATTTGTATTGTGATGATACATTATATTTAGTACTCCATTACATCATTTATAACATTAATTCCTTTAACAAAAACATTCAGCTCACTTCTCCACATTGGACTAACGCAGACAACTGCGAATATATTTATGAGGATCACTGCCTTGAGTGAGGAGACTCACCAGGAGCTGTTGGCCAGAGAAATGGAGATGGAGCTGAGAAGCAGATTGCATTTGGACTCGCTGATGATAGCCTCGCAGTTGGTTCCAGGGGCGATGACCACAAAATCTCGGATACCGTACCTGTCACCACAGACAGGTACAGCAGAACATACACATCAGCGTCACATTTTAGCCGCTTTGCTATTTTCAGCGTGTGGTCTGCCAACCAGTGTGCATCTCTAAAGCATACATTTAGTCATAGTTGACATTAGCTTCATACAGTATTTAATGATATATTTGATGTACTAATAAGCCATGGTTCTAAAACACAGCCTGATAATTAGACTTAAATATCCATTTAAAGTCAGTGTAAAGCAATAATAATAATGTGTTCTGAGTTTGTCCAAAAAATCATGAACATAAAAATGGTGAAAAACAGTCCAAATACACAATTCAGTACAACACAGTTCAGCCATTTCTGTAATTAATTTTTCTGTATAATGTGTTTAGAAGTCAATCTCTGAATCCCTTTACACTTTAAGTCATTCACTTTGACATCAGTTTAACAGTGTTCTTGTTTTCTGATTGAAGGGGGGAGGGCAATTTTGTTTTGACCCAACCAATCACCATTACGCGTCCCACCGACTTCATTGTCAAATGACAGTAACACATAAGATTTTATGGGGCATCCTGGTGGTTGAGTGGGCACGACGCTTACAATGTAACCTCGATCTATGTTCCAGGTTCTAGTCCTGCCAGCGGCCTTTGTCATATGTCATCGGCACTTCGCTCCTTGCGTTTCGTGTCTCTCTTTATGGTCGTACTTTTAAATAAATTCAAAAACGCCATAAAAAAAATTTACCTTTTTAAATATGTCAATTTAACTGAGGTTATTCCAGTTGGCCAATTTACAACGACCTGTGCAGCTGCGTCCATCTCATCCACACTTTCCATCCATGTGTTCCTGGCCATTTCTCTGGCTCCCTCATATGCAGATGACATCCCCATTATTGATTCCGCCTACAAAGCTCTGATTGTTTGACAACCCCAACCAGGCGAAACAGCCATCAATGAGCAATGACGGAATTTTAAAGTGAACAGTGACGGTGACACCAAGTAGCCTGTGTTGGTTTAAATAAGTCAGTTTCTACAGCTCAACCGTTGACACATTCTGCAATAAGGGAAAACTGTGCTCTCACTGTCCTGTCAGTCGATGGTTGACAAAAATGTTTTTATAAAAAACAACAGACAGGAAGCACTAGGAGTGAAATGAGATTAATGCTCTGCTGCATGTAAATGCTTTGACAGCAACAAGGTTACTACATTGAATGTAAACACACTGTCTGGATTTTCTGCATACCTGATTTCTCTTTGCATGAAAACATAATTTAATGACTGGACTCACCATCTAACCAGGCAGTGGGCTCGAGGAGGGAAGTCATTGTTCATACACAGAAGGTCCTGCATTGCCAAGGGGAAGGCATCTGGACACAAGATCGGGAGTTCAAATACTAATTGGTTGCATGGATTAATTCAGCTGTCTGTCTGGGTGCATTCATCCACTTTTCCCTACTATTGTAACAGTCATCAGTAAGCATTCACTATGCTATAAGCATTAGGAAAATGTGAAATGCGGTGGGGAAAATGGGAGATAATTGTAATTATAATTGTGTGCTGAGCCAAAAAACCACCAAAGCAAATCCATTTTTAAAAAGATCTTGTGAAATAAATATAAATATCTGTTTCTCGATCATAAACTGGATTTAAAAAAAACATTTTTTCTCTTTTACCAACTGACTGGATGTTAAGGAAAAAAATATGAAACCTTTTTATTTCTCATTACACTAATTATTGAACAAGCAGTTCCATTTGTTCATGTGATTTGGAATATGTTTTACTTTTATCTTTCACTGCCTTTTCAGAGTTTTTAGAGCTCAATAGGACTCTAAGACAGTGATGCATTGAAATTCATTTTTTCCCAAATGCATACACACAGGTGTAACTAACAGCACATGACAATACACAAGTGCAAACATTAAAGTAAAATGCAACTGCTAAAACATTGCTATCAACTCGTCAGGTAATCTACATATTATGGCACATTCAGACATGACCGTACCTTCCACAAGCTTGTCCTTCCCACCATCCTTCTCACATTCTTGGTTCAGGAAGTAGTGAGTTATGAAGAACTTAAAGTCAGCAAAATTAATATCTTGAGACTTCTCCCCCCAGGTGCCACTGGTGTATTCACCCTGTGTTCAAATAATGTAGCATCATAACAGTGTGAAGGCGAAGAATCGACTGGGGACATACAGTTCCACTTGTGTCATTCAGCTGAACATTTGAGGCTTAGTGAGAGCAGAATACCTTCTCTGGAGACAACTTTCCTGCGGAGTTCCCAATCAGCTTCCAGTCATTCAGCACTTCCTCGACTCTGGACACAAACCTTCAAGTGGATCAAACGGGTATTGCTGTCAGCAGCAGGGACATACACATCCTATAATGACATGCTTTGATATCTGACTTGTGTTAAAGACAGCAACACTGGACATGAGTTAACTTAGCACCGAAACAATGAGTCCATTAACTGATTAATAAGAACATGTATTAGACAAGAGTCAGTCTAGACCTGCTCTATATGAAAAAGGGCCCTGAGATAACTTTGTTATGTGAGAATTTATATATATATATATATATAAGCAATTTAAATATTCAATCATTTAAGTTATTTATCTAGGAAAAATACTGAACATTCTCTGCACCATCTTAAAGAGCTCATAGTACCCTATTACCCCACTAGATCCCTGCACTCCCAGAATGCAGGGCTCCTTGTGGTTCCTAGAGTCTCTAAAAGTAGAATGGGAGCCAGAGCCTTCAGCTATCAAGCTCCTCTCCTGTGGAACCAGCT
>JAVQJF010008873.1:0-25753 GCA_036023855.1 Gadopsis marmoratus | reverse complement strand
TTTATGAAAATAAAAGGCAGGTTTTCCTTGCCACCGTCACCTAGCGCTTGCTCATGGTGGAAATGTTGGGTCTATACATATAGAGTTGGTTTAGACTTGCTCTATATTAACAAGTGCTACTCTTATGATATAGCTCTATATGAATTGAATTGAATTGATGATGCACTGTAGTTGTCTCACTAAAACCACACTCCTATGTTATCCTCTGTGGACATGGATTTACCTGCATGTCCAGTTCTTTTTGCTGCTGTCAGGGTTTCCCAATGTTTTCTTTGTGACATACCCCTGCAGATGATCATCAGCAATCCCACCCAAGTGAACCCCATGGGTTCATTTTAACTGATTTTCAAACCAGAAGTTAGTGAACACTGTTAATCGCATAAGAGTGGAGACATTGTGACCCTGGACCTGTGGATGTTTAGGCTTGGTCGCTTGGTGGCAGAAGCTGGATGTTTCAGCGATGGATCCATTTCATTTAGCAATTTAGCTCCACTTCTCTGCACACTTGCAAACTGGTTTTCACGCACTTTGCAATCGATAAGGTTTGGCAACTGGCTGAGGGTGGTGGGAGGTGTTTTTTGTGCCTAATGTAGCTGGTAGTTTATCAGCTATTGTGACAATAAATATGCTAATTAAAACATCTTATTTGGCAGTAACTTATCTGAGCTATTCTACAATCTTTCCAGGTACCCAATAGCAACTACACCCCTGATTGGGAATCACTGGTCTAGATGACCCCTTTTATAGTAGCTGTGTGAATGGAAATCCAAACAAGTATAATTCCCGTGCTGCTGGGGAAGTAACACTAGAGAGACACTTCTAGACATCTTGGGTGACTTTTCGCAGACACGCTGACTTGTGCGGTGGCGCAGGCAAACAACTGGCACCGAGGCGTGTAGTGCTGCGGGCACATGGAGAGCTGTGGGAAATGAATGCCACGACTGAAGTAATGAAGTGGATCCAAAGTGTTGAAAATTGTCACTCAAGTGAAGTAGCCAAGTGTCAGTAATGCTGAGTATAAACAAGCAGCATTCCCTCATGATTTAAAAAAGGAACATTTTAGAAGAAGCCTGAAAAATGTGGAGCTGTTCATCACTGTTGTAAGACCTGACTGAAGCCTGAGGTTGAGACACAGCTCAAGTTGTCAGAATTTGAATCACTCAATCACCAAGCATTATACTGTAATTGTTCACTGATTTATCTTGAAGGCACTGCTTGAGGCCTTTGAGTCTCTGTAGCTTATTTACCTTTGGCAGATGCTGCGCTGAACCTAGCAGTTTTTTTTTTGCATACCATTTGCTTCTTCTTTTCATGCCGATGTTTGTGTTGGAGGTGCGCTCAGAGGCAGAGAAACTGCTTCCTGTGGTAATTGCCCCTTGTGTATGTGCGACACTTGTGGTTTGTGTCCCACAAGAGTCTGGCTTCTCCTGTCAGCAGCGCTCAGGGAGGCCCACGGCGCTCAACTTTTGACGAGCGATAACGATCGTCCAGAAAGTAAAACTCTCATGCAAATCCAGTACACAACCAAGACTTTGAACCAGATGAGGGGGTCTTGAATAGGCTTCAGGAAGAATGCACGCGGCGTGTTTTTCATCTAGGGGTTGTTGTATAATGGCAGGGCTGACAGACAGATGACAGAAGAACAGAACACAATCTGACTGCAAAGACATGACACAAACATGGCACTGAATGGAGACGATGCAGTATTTTTTGGGCCGGCACAGCTTACCCTGTCAAAATCACAACTAATGCACTAATTTAAGTAATATTTTGAAGTTATGATTGTGTTTTTTTTTTTACTTAAACCATCCTCTTTGTTGTTTATGTTTTAATTACAACTAAAAATGGCTGTTAGTTTTGCCCTTCCCACTGAGAGTCAACTTTTAGCCATGTTCATTGTTTTGGTTCCCTCCTTTTGTATGATCGAATACCAAAATCTTGTGCCTAACCACCGCATATAAAAATGTGGGCAGCCACTCCCAGCACATTAACCCAGAATAGCTGATAGTGGTCCCAGTGTTGAGTGATGAGTAGCCAATTAAAAAAATATATATAAAAGTAGCTGGTGAAGAGAGTGAAACATAATCTAAAGACATGCATTGTTTTCCCAGATGTGACTGTTGAAATGCTTTTGCTGAGTATAGCCACCATAGCAACTATACAGTACTTAAGTGTCTACCTCACGGATACAGAGCAACACATGTTGCTGGCCACATGTTAAATCAAAGTCCACTATACAGTGAGGCCTAGCCCTTGTTTGGTCTACCAACATCTTTGGCTTGCTAATGGTTTAGTTGATTTTCGTCACTTGCTTGTGTACTTCGAGTCCCTGCCATTTCACACTGGGCGGCTAGTGAACAGTCAGCTTGTTTTAGCTTCTGTGCTGGGAGCAACCATCGCTTATGGTTCTATTCAAAGCAGCGTTGGATTAGTTTTGTTGGTCCGGATAACCGAAACAGTAATCTGAAAGTGGGATCAGTAGTACTAAAATTTGAAAAAATTACTACTTAATTTCAGTTTAATTTATATAGCGCCATATCACAACAAAGTTATCTGAGGGCACTCTAGATCAACTCTTGATTATAGAGGCCCAACAATCCCCACCATGAGCAGCACTAGGACATAGTGGCAAGGAAAAAGTCCCTTTTTAACAGGCAGAAACCTTGAGCAGAACCAGAACCAGGCTCTGGGTGGGCGGTGATCTGCCTCGACCGGTTGGATTGAGAGGGAGAGAGAGAAAGGGGGGGGGGAGAGTTAGATAGAGTGAGAGCAGGAGGAAAGAGAACACACAGCAGCACAGTACAATTAGCGCACTTAGGTGTGCTTGGATCCAATTTGTATCTTTAAAGTTATAAAAGATGTAAAGTTTTAAAGCACGTTTTTCAGATATTTGGAGCCTACCGGTCAGGATTTGCCTCTGGTTTTGACGAGTTGCTGCCAGGCTTTTAGTCTCCTTTTAGGGCCAGACAGCATTCTCATTGATGTTGATTTTGAGTTGTTTGTGCCATTCTTAGAGCAGACTCTCGTCTGGGATTTGACCAGAATGGGGGTGACTTTCAAGGTAGTTAAAATCTTTTATTCCTCCCTTTTGAATTTTTCAGTGGGTCCAGTGAGTTCTGTAGGTTCTTTGGGCATTGGTCTAGTTCTCTTGAATTCTTCTGCTAGTAGTGGTTTTCTGTGTACAGAGTGCATCTGCAGAATTCTGCACATAAATCCTGTTACATTGTTGGTCGTCATAGAGAGGACCCAATACCTCACTTTTGTGAAGCACATTTTGGTGAATCACAGTCAAATATTTTAAACCATGTTGTCTTTGGATTTGGATATTTTGTAATTGGATTGTACGTGCAAGTGAATTTTGAACTTTTTCTTTTACTTTTCAAAAACATTATTCTAACATTCCCTTTTGTTAAAATTAGCACATATTTACATGAGTAAACAATGTAAAGAGGTATGTGGTATTGTTTTAATTGAGACATAGAGGTGTATTTTTGTATTATTTACACACAAAGGGTACAATTATATTTAATGTTACACATGCACATGATGGTAACTATAACAACCATTTTATATAAAGTATATTAAATAGGGCAGGTGTGGATTTCAAGTAACGAGCAGAACAACCTCTCAACATAGGTAACACCGCCATCTATCCCTCCTTAAGAAACTAATCCTCATTTCAGTTTGATGCATGTCAAGTCCAGCTCTCTATCAAGCCCAGTTCTGAATTCCCACCGAAGTGTCAGACGGCAGGCGGGGGCTTTCTTCGGATTTGAAGATTTTCGATAAAGGTATGCGGTGGACTGAAAGTTACCTGCCGCCCCAAATTGCATTCCAGCAGAGGCTTTAGCTGTGGGGAAACAGTGTGTCCTCTGTGCTGCATCTCTGGGGAGGCCTATCATTTCACTCCTACCTGCCGGCACTGACCTGCACATGGGCCGCGGTACAAGACCCTCTCTGTGTGTTCCTCTGTGGGAAGGTGCCCAGTGTGTGCTTGACCTGGGAGAGGGTTGTGGTGCCTCAGCAAGGTTAACCCCTGTCAGTTTACCATTTAATGCCCATCCACCCTGAAATTTAACCTCTTGCTGACATCTCTGCATTTTATTTCCGAGTAGGAAGATTCTTTCCATTGACCTCTTCTTCACACGACGGTCTGTGCAGAATATGCTGCATCTTAATTATCTCGCTGATGATATGCAGGGGACTCCGATAATAAGAGAAGATATCAAAGACGCTGTTTGTGAGTGAAGTTATTGTAAGTTGAATTCATAGTTTGATTGTCTACTTACCTGCGTCTGTCTGTCTGTCCCACATGCTGCTCCCAGCAGGTTGAACCAACTCTGACCAGCAGAAATTGTTTCACACTTTCTAAAATGCTCTTCTGCTACTCTGCATCCTTCTCAGCAAACCTCCCAGTATTTGGATAATTTGATCCAGTTACTTGAGAAAACTTGTTCACAGCAATAACGCAAGTTAAAGAATAGCATAGAGAGAATGAAGAAAAAAGAAATTAAAATCAATTGGAGCAGTTTCTTCAGTTTTTACAAATGTATCAACTATTCAATGATTATGTATGCGTGTGTGAAAGAGCAGATATAAAGGAACACAACCATACCAATGGAAACAGACCATTGAGCTTACAATGTTAAAGAAATCATTAAAAATGTTCTTTGATATTAATAAAATGCCATTCAAATTTAATGCAAGAGACAAATTCAGAGAAACATACAGATATTACAGTTTTTTTTAGTCTCAGTTTTCAGTCCATCAAACGCTTGTTGACACAAGCTCCAGATAATTACCTGAAAGTCCCAACCATTAAGTATGAAAATATCAAATGTGGTGTTAATATACATCAGTTAATTTGTGTAAATGTAGAGTGACATGGTAAATGCATTGATTGTTCCATACATCAGAACATCAGAATATTCAAAATGCTGTCCAGGAATGTACGTGCACGTGTGTGTGTGTTACATTTAAGCTGTTAACATCTAGCATCCACCCGTCTAATAATTTCAGCCTGTTTATCTGTCTTGGAAGTCATCGCCTTCACTTACAATGCGTCGTGGTCAAAGGATGTGTGAATCCGATGAGCGGATATTTCTTTTCCAAACAGCCTTTCAAGACATTACTGATTCAGTGATGCATAACATTGCCCACAAAGCTGTGGAACAAGAAGATAATGGGATACAAAAGGCGTTCATTGAGCTTCTTAAAGCGGCTTGAATTCACTTGGCAATGCACAGTGGATAGAATGACAGTCAGAATGATAGATTAAGGCGCAGGGCAACTGTATTTTCCCCCAGAGTCACGGTTGCATGCCCCTTTTCTTTGAATGTAAAGCAGAGGCCTAACTTCCACCTCTGCCTCAGACCTTGTGTCATCAGTGCAACATAATACACTCCATTTAACTCTATACCTTCCAGCCTCTGTGACTTTGTGTACCCGTGAATGTTGCCTTTATGCTGCAGCTTTGTTGATATTTCCCAACGTGTGGGGGGATTTTCTTGTCTTCCCCCTAATACTTGGCAAGGCGATGTGGCATTCGCTCTTGGCAACGTCCAAATCCCACAAAGTCTCACTCTGGGGGCCTTTGTAGCCATTCACAACTCTTCCGAGTGATGGACAGGGAGCTCTGCTCTCCCAGGTCGCATCCCTTTTGCCTAAAAATGTGTCTTTTGTTGATATTTGTGGCTCTTCTCTTTTCCTGGGGTCTTTTTCACAGAGGTCGGATGCCACAGGGCTCCAAGGGTAATTACTGTGACAGTGGAGCAGAAGTTAGGCTGGGCTACCCAGGTCGCCCAATCATGTTTTCATCATTGGGAGAATGTTTTTCTTTGGGGACATAATAAATCCCCCTTTTGACATGCTGCATTTACTCTGAATACACACAGGAAGAAAGACCCCGTTTTCTTTTTCCCTCTCTCTATTTTGTACCAATGCTTGTAACAAGCTGAGGCAGATCACTGTTGCTAGTTCGCCCTCACTGGTTTTTAAAAGGATAGGTTTGCACACTTAGACATTCCACTTTGGAGGAATTTCATAGGTATTTGCACTGGAATGTGGTTTCTCACTGGCCTGGGAGGGGAAACGTAATGGGCATTATGACATGTAACCACAAAGTGTTTCATTTAATAAACACATAGACTACTCACTGTACGGCAAAGCTGTGTAGAAAGTGAAGGGTTCACTGGATAGTATAAGACTAATCTTTGGAGAGTGACCAGTGCAATGGAGACACATATGAACAATATATACTTATTTCTTAATGTTTCTGGAGAAACCTAACTCTTAGCATGTATGATACCTTTCTGTGTCTCCAGACACAGGGGGACACAACAGTTGATTGTTCTGCAGAGAAGGTTATTAGTAGAACAGAAGTAGAAACTCAATAACCCTCCATGAAGAAACGACACATGTTCCACGTTCCTGTCCTGATCCACGTTAATGAGAGCGGGTGTGTCCCAACCTATGCACCAAGCACAGGAATCCTGAATTAAATCACACCCTTGGACCTGATGCCTCACATGTGTTGCGCTCGCCTGAAAGCCTACACAAGCATCAGCGGCGTGCCACACATTTATATCATATACACGCTAGACAGACAGGGAGTTTATTTATGGTACCCCCAAGGCTGTGTTCACACCAACGGTGAAAATATACTGATTCTATTCTACACCTCACATGCATAGGCCGATATAATTATACATAATATGAGATGATAGGAATTTGTGTACAGATCTAATTATATATTTTTATATTTAGGTGGCTATCCCTGTAATGTCTCTGGTTGTATTAGTCCATTGAAGGCAATGCTTTAAGTCAGTGGGCAGGGCTGCTTTATAAATGGCATTGGGGTTAGCACATGGTTTTAGCATCAATGTGACCAAGAACAATGATTTGTCAGGTATTGTAATGTTATCCTAATCAATGTGTAGTAAAAAAAGCATTTTTTTTTACTTCCAGTATACACCACATGGTTGTGAGATACAACATCACATCCCAGTATATAGATTCAGTCTAGTCTCAACATTTATGCAAATGCTTTGATAGAAATGTGCCAAGGTTCACAATTTTTCAACTCTGTCTTAAAACAACACTCCCATTCCCACATGTACACTGAAAAAGCTCTAATCATTCCTCCTCCTGTCTACACCGGATGTGAAGGAATCCTTTCCCAAAGCGATTTCAGTGAAAATGATGAGGCACAAAATCCTCATCCTTGTGCACAAATGAAGTTTAAAGTTTAGCTGAAGCTGTCTTCTTTTAGTTCAAAACCCGCTCTTTGTGTTTCCTTGGACAGTCATTGCTGCATTGGAGGGACAGTAACACAAAGAGGACAAATATTAAAATGAGTGCAACTTTGTAAGATACCCACTTAATTATTCTATGGCTACATCCACACCTATACATGTTTGTTTTGCTACATTTACGCCTAGCATCCACACTACACCAGCATTTTATAACCCCTAAAACGATGACGCTGACACCCACATTCGCTCTCTGATTGGGTCTCAGCCACAGTGTGTCCTTCCCTGATTTGTCGCATCCCTATCTCCATCGCTGTTCTTCGTTCGTAGTATTTCCTGCAACTAACTAAACGACCAATGCAGAGTAGATAATCTGCTTCCTGCTTCCATATGAATGGTCACGTGATATGCATTTTCAGGCGTGTAGTATGGATAGAGATTATGTCTAAAACGATGATAAAGCGCTCGTGTGTATGGAGATCGTATCAGTGGTGTACAGCATTACACCACTGATAACATTACAGTGAACTGTAATTTAATGAAACGTATTCAAGACAAGTGACAAAAAAGTGTCATGTACAGCCTGACTGATACTGGATTTTTGAGCCACTTTTTTAAACATAAAGACATTTTACATTTGAAAAATAAACTTGTCAAACCTGTAATTTCTTGTTGCTTATCTGACATACAAATACCGATCAGCAATAAACTAATGTAGGTTCGTTTACCAGTAAAGCTCGTGTGTCGTCTTGTTTTGCAGGGTTTTTTTTTTTGAGGTAGCTGTTTGTAACCGTACATGGGACATAGGTTTCTGTATGTAATATTCTCATTATGAACACTCACCCAGCAATTCGGATTAAATAACAGCAGCAATAAGGTGTCGAGCATTAAAGCCTCTAGTCTTAACACAGAACCTACTTTCTTAGGTTCTACATGGACTTTCCCAGATGATAAGAAACACATATTGGATTACCTAAATTGAGGGATTTTACCCTTCAAGCCCACTTCATTTTACATTACATTAGTCACAGAAGTTCTGAGGACATAGTCTGCTACTTCTTTGCCGTCTGCATGCCTGTCTGCCTTGGCAAGCCTTCACGGCATGACTCTGAAAATAGCTCGAATACCTCCACATCTATTGTGTTAAGGGCAGTTAAATAACTGTGTACCAACTCAGGTTTTTAGGCCCTGGATATGAAAGTTACATACTTCTTAACAAAATAGGATAGCTCCATTGATTCATAGTTCCATAACAAGTTAGTGTGGTCAGAGAAAGGAAGGGTTTATCATGAAACGTGTGCAGATTCTTAGTTGATGAATGTCAAACATACCTCATCATATGCAGTAACAGAAAATGCTTAATTAGATATAAAATATTTGCATGGTAAATTATATTTAATCCCCGGAGCAAAGCATTACATCAGGCTTAATGATAAACACATACTCATACAGTATGTTTCACTGTTAAACTTTATCTGCTCTGAAAGGTTGGGCGCCTCTCATCAGAGATAACAGTAATGGATCTGACAGTCTGTAGTTAGATAAAGTGCCTTTAAGCAGTATTGGGTGAAACCGATGCAAGCTGTTTTCATGGCTGTGTTATCAGTTAGCAGCTCCCTCCACTGCGACACTGTTACTTATCACTTCACTGGATAACGTTCCTTCACTTTTGTGTCACATTCCTGAGATATCTCTGTCATTTTGTGCGATTGTCTTGTGCCTTATATTACCACTAAGCTCCACCAATCCTCTAACAAGGCACTCATTCACTCTGCCCAAAAAAGAATGTAATCCGTTAAAGAAAGTCTGGAATTGTCTTTATGTATTTCTTAATTGCATGAAAATTGATTAGAAATGTTTTCTTGTCAGGCATTAAAGGTGGGGTAGGCAGTATTTAGCGGAGGCAGCAGAGAGAGGCAGAAGGTTTTGCATAGGTTGCACAGGTCATCCATATATGGCACTTCTGCTTAAAGATGCAATTGCTAAAATCTTTGCACCAACATTGCCAGTAACAGAACAAATGTTAATAGTATTTATATTTTAAACTGCTCAAACGATGGAGTGACAAGCAAGTGACTGCAATTCATTACATGTTCAACCAAATTTTTTTTACAAAGAAAATCAAGAATCGTAGTCGAATTAATTCAAACTAACACAGAATATGTTAACATGAATCTTAACGCAGCTCATGAAGCCAGCTGTATCCGAAACGTCTCTGTAGATCTGAAGTTGTTTTTTCGAGTTCTGTCAGCAACACCGAAGTGTTTCAAAGTGAACTAGATGAAAATAGTAATAATTTTAACTAATTTTCTGAAATGTCCCAAAAACAGTGAATCCCACATTTCTGATTCTTTATGTAGGCTCAACTAAGAGCTATGAATTATTGGCAAATGCTGTTTGGTACACATCTAGCTAAAATACCATTCATACTCCAGCACCATAGATCACTCGTTGTTTAATTCAACAAGTCTGTACAAGTCTGCAAAAATCAAACACATCAAGATGACGAAAACTTGTTTGCTTCACATTATCTCAGAGTCTGGCCGAACATTTTAATTTCCACGACTCTTATCTGCTGGGGAAAACCACATGACAGTGTTTGCTTGACGTCTCGGTGGGTGACTGGGGACAAGCAGACATGAAAGAAAAAGGAAGACAACCAACAAACAATGCAGCACATTCCTTCTTTGGAACTGCGGCTTGTAGCCAAAACAAGTCTGGGTGCTGTATTCTATCTGAAGACAGTTTTCTAAAATACAAAGTGGAGCTCATGACTACTTACAGTATAGCATGATTCTAATGATAGTGTGCTTTTTAACCAGCAGATGGGGACATTACTGTTAACTTTTCTACCTTTTTAAACTGTGATTGACTCATATGTATAATTGCTCATAAATGCCCATGGATTTAAAAGGCGACATAAATGAAAGTGTTAAATTCATTTAAATTTAAATGTGTACTGGAATTGCTATTTTTCTTTCTTCAAATATATGTGTGTTTCAGCAGTCCTTAGATTTTAAAATTGTACACATTTCCAATGTTTCACATTGTTCTTGATAATAAAATTATGCTGTTCCTTAAATAACTCTAAATTATACCGATGTTTGAGGCAATGAACTGAAAATACCAGTGCTGGCTGATTTGTTCTTAAAGGATTTATCCGTAACATTACATATTCATGACTAAATATGCAACCAAAGTTGAAATGATTAAGAGTTTCACAAACAAAATTTTAGCTAGTTTACTTCATTTGATTGCAATGTAAGCACACCATGAAGTCCCACCAACTGTCACTACATTTTGATTTAAACGCTGCTGAACTCTGATTGGTGCACAAAAATATATGACATAAACTTCGTCCAACAGCACCCCACCAACTTCAAACCAGTGAGAAGCGCTCAGACAGAAACAAAACAACCAAAACTGTTTCAACTTTTGACATAAAAGTGTGTGTTCATGTAGGACCACGTGGCTCATAGCAAGAAGCTGGCTTTTAACAACTCCCTTTTCTACAGACTGGAATTATTTTATCCCATCAAAGTGTCTGGTACAAGTAGGAAAGACAGCCAGTATTAAGATGTGACTGTTCCCCCCCGCCAAGGGGGCTGAAACATTACACAAAATGACAGAAAAGTGACCGGAATGAGTCTTTCAATGGTGACTATTTGCTAATCTATTATGTTCCAAAGCCTTGACAAATGTGTCATGTAGCTCCTAAAAAGCAAATGTTACCAAGTTATAAAATCTGCTAAAACAGAGAAGCTCCTTTTCATCTAAAGCACTGAATGATTCCAATGTAAACACTATTAAAAGCTCTCATGCTGAGGTGATGGCTGCGTAGTGTCCCATCGCTCTCCTGCAACACGGTCCGTTTCTGAGAAGTTAATTCAATTAAAACAGACAAAAGGCCACTGGCACCAATAAAGTCTGGGTGAAATGTGAAGCCGTGCGATGAACTCACACACACAGTCTTGTGGCCAATCGAGCGTGATTTACATTTGCATAAAGCCTGGCTAGTGGGCAGGCTTGCCATCGCCATGGGTTACAGTTGGTGCTGTGAAGAAATTCAGCTTCGTGTTTATTGGGTGCATCTTGTCTGAAGTTGACAGGCGGGGTGTCCTCATTACCACCACCAGCGCACACAGACAAATACATGCACTTTTGCATTACTTTACTTGTAAAAGGCCCTGTTTGCTTCCTAACCCCTATAAACCTTTTCCGTGGCCCACTCCTCTATAACCTATATTTATTAATCCTAGCAGAAATGTTATTATACCCTTAAGCATGAAATCAAATCTTAACATTAAATAAGCCTATGAGACAAAAGACTGAACAGGTGGAAACAGGACTTTAAACCTAATCACAATTGCAGCTACATAGTTGCCCCTTTTGCAGCATTTGCCATCTGTACAATAGGTATTGCAAGACAGAGCAAGTAGCAGAGCTCCAAAGAGACCAGATCATCTTTACACAGACTTTAGCTGCATTGGTAGAAAAAACCCAAAGAAACCTATTTTAAGTGTTAAGGGGACAAGTTTGTACAAACTTTGACTAGTTGGCATGCAATCTAATATGACCTATCTTTTGTAGAGACTTTGTTAGATGGTTCCTTGTGTCAGGCATGCATTTGGCCATTTCTTTCTTCACCTCTCCCATTTTCAGTTCACAATCACTCTCAGAAAATATCATCTTACTGCTGACTTTAAAAGAAAGAAATCAAAATGGAAAACTTTGAGCTCTCTGTGTGGATGTTGTTCTGAAATAGAGCATAGCGTTGGTTCCCGCAGAGCACTGAAGTCATGGCATCAGCCGACTGGTGTTAGCTGCTTCATTCATGCTTCAAAATCACTGGCTCATTCATCAGCTGACCGGTAATGTCCAATCATATTCAAGCAGGTGTACAGCGTAGCCAGTATAACCTGACATTAACCTCACGATTACGCGACAGTTAAATCAACAATAGCAAAAATGCAACAAAGATTTAATGTTCGTGAACGTGTTTGGAAAACTGATCCCTCTTAAACAAACGGAATTGTCATTGCTGCTCAGATTCGTTGAGATTCGTTTCTGTAAAATCTAACTGCACAGCTATAAATGATCAACTTGAATGTGTCTGACTGAAGAATAGCAGTAAAGATAGAGCTGATCCTGAAGGCTGAGGGGGTTTCACGCATCTGATCAAGGCTCTGATGCACCAAATCAGCAACGTGAGTTCATTTCTTCACCAGGTACTTTTTTAACTAATCAAAATTGTATGGCTTTTTTCTGCTGTTTGTGAGCAGACAATCACTTGGGAAACGTGACATCGCCACCATTTGCCATATGCATGTAAACAGTGCTTGCGAATCGCTTTTTATGAATTATGCCCGAGCATGCCTCATAGAAATTCTCACTATAGTGGTATTTGTCCAACTGGGTGTAGATGAGCTCCTGTGGATTCTCCAGGAGGTGGTGGAGGTTGTGCCAGGGGAGATACTGTATTCCACATGTGGAATGTATAGACTTCATGCACTCCCAAAGGATGTTGTAATCCGCTAAGAACGCTGCAATGGTTCTTGGAGATCCTCTAAGAGATGATTGAACTCACTCTGTGTGCAGCTAAATAGTCCCATTTGGTTTATCTGATGCACCATTGCAATGTTTATAGGCTGGCCAGTGGCTTTAGCATTGACACAACTGTCTCCTTAACACTTGCATGGGTATCTACAGTATATGTTGGATTTTCACCACTACGAGGAAGCCATATAGTTTGGTCTTGCTTTAAATGAATCTGACATTTGGTGATTGCGGTGGAAAGGGACCAGCAGGGGGCAGTCAAAGTTGTGATTTGTTGGTGCAGTAAGCCTGAACAGTTTATCTGCAGGAAAGCAATGACTCGCTGTGCTGTGGCGTTCATGTGGTTAAATGAGAAATGACAAGTGTGAGCTCATGCAGCATGTGCTTCCAATTTAAACCCATGTCTTTGCCTTATCCCCAGCACACATGGCAGGGGGGACTACTCACACAGCACACACATTTCAGACACTCCTTTGGCAGCAGCATTCATGGAGGCCTCACTCATGGCTTAGCACTTTGAGGAGTGATAACAATCGGCCAGAAAGTACATGTCTCCCATGTTAAAACCTAAGCACACAGCGCAGACTTTGATCCAGCTGAGGTGGGTTTTGGAAGGGCTTAGGAAGAATGTACCCTATATGGTTTGGATTCGGGGCTTCACAGTGTTTTAAAATATAGACACCATTAGGATCCCTCTATCTACATGGCTAGAAACACATTCTTAGCTTGCTTGCAACAGTTAACAATGGGATTCCTTTTCTAAGTTCTTGTTTGTTTCTAGATGTTTACCGATATTAAATGATTATTAAGTTTATGTAAAGCCCTTTTGTATCTTTTATGAAAATGAAGTTCATTGTTACTTTCATACTGATACGTATACATAAACACACACACATACAGTATGGATCAGTACAGATGACACTGTGACAAAGCATGACTCATGGATTTTCAATGATTTGTGAATGATGAACATGTGTGCACTGATCCAAGAGGCAAAATTCAATCTTACCAATGTCTGTGTGTGTTATGCTAATAATATGCCCCTCCTCTGAGGCGAAAGGCCGCCACTGTGCTTCATCTCCAGCAAAGTAAACATCACTTCTTTCTTCAAAACCTTGTAAACGTCCTGTGGAGAGCAGAGTAGACTGTTATTGTCAGATGGCACTCCTGTTCCTGACCCTCCTCTCTCATGGACAAGTGGCAATGAATCTCTCATGACTGAGGTGGTTTCCATTAAGGGTCTGTTTAAAAGAAACACACACCAATAGAGAAATCCACTTAGTTGGGAGTTACTTGGTAAGGGGTGACCTCTTCTCCAGCTGCCTACACCTCCAGTGTATTGATTTATTTGCCTGGAACAGTTTATTTACCTCTTTTAGTAGGTAAAACGCAAAAAGGTATCACCGTACTGCACCAGAGCCCGTTAATTTTTGTTAATCTTCATTTGTCTTAAAATGCACAATATATTTATACAGTATATTGAATGAATGAATCAAATAAGTAATGTAATGTGAAACAGGTCTCTTGTTGTGATAAACCCACAAATGGATGGTAAATGGACTCTTAGTTATATAACGCTTTTCAACCAAAAGCACTGTAACAGTAACCTAAGCTTTAACAGTAGTCTAATTCACCCATTCATACACACATTCACACACCGATGGGGTCACAGCCATGCTGGCCTCCACCGGGGGCAACCTGGGGTTCAGTGTCTTGCCCAGGTACACTTCAACATGTAGACAGGAGGAGCTGGGATCAAACCAGCAACCCTGGGGTTAAAGGACGATCACACTACAAAGTACTTTTTAGGTCCGCCCTACAAAGACAATACAAAGAAATCCAGCATTACCCAACTCTGCTGTTCCTCCTTTAGCCTCTTTTAGCTCATTGTTTTGTTTGTCTGGTCTGCAAACCCCACTCTAATTAAATTACATTTTCGGCCACAGCACACAGCTGTTGCGAAGAAGCTCTAAAACTCCCCTGACTGTACACCACCTGCCCAGCACCTAACCGCACACAAAGTTAGCGACTAGCTGAAGATAGCTAACTAGTTGTTCCTAGCGTTGTGTGTCAGGAGTTGGTGGAGACCAAAACTACAGCGTTTGCCAGGTGTCATGGAGAAAACGGAACTGAAAATTGTCCGCCCTAACTGTCATTACATTTGTCCTTGTCACAGCGACACTCTTAATACAGTTGTGAAGCTATGTTGGATGACGTTATGCAATACTACTCAGCTTTAGCTAGCTATGACTAGGTGTATGTCTACCACTGTGTCGCCTAATGTATTGTAAAATAAATGGTGGCCGTCGTCTGTGGTTGTCTGTGGCACTTTTTCTGTGGTAAGATTTTCAATTTCTGTCAACTGCTAAATCGAAACCTGAAAGCATGTGGAGATGTTTCTTCTTCTGCTAACAGAGAGCCAGTATTTGATTGTTTATGGCTTCAACACTGACCTTGGCGGAAGCACAAGAAACAAAAAAATCTCCTGGCATTCTCACTTTCCATGTTATGATCTCTTGACACTGGCTTTCCATAGTGTGTGTGTTTCCTCTCCCCTTGCTAACAATGCAGCTCAGGAAGTATGTCAGGATAAGGGCCAGACCACTAGGCTCTCTTTGGTCAGTGCATCCAACTTCGAGGGACAATAACATAGCCTTGTTAATCTCAGAAAAGCTAGCTCAGTGTTCAAGAAAGCTGTGGATCTGTGAAAGGGAATTACCCCAGGTGTCTTCAAAGAAATCTCTGTGATGGCCCTCTGGCTGGTGAGTGCTGTTGCAACATGTCAGTTTGAACTGTGGGTGGTCAGGGATTCTGTCCCATCTCGTGGTCAGTACAACCCCAGCACACACAACGTTCAAGCTGAGTCAAAAGAGTTTGCTGGTGGTTTTGCCTGTTTTTAATTTTTTTTAATGAGCAACTTTACTTGATGTTACTACACTAAATGTTACTTTAAATCATTTTCCAAGGATATCGCAGGTTTTTAGTTTGATCTCCTACCTTTTTGGCATCAGCTGTTTGTATTAACTGCTGTGCTGTAATATGCAAGATATAAGATATGGTGAGAAGAATTTAAATTTTGCATTATACAGTATGTATTTCATTTGTTATACCAATATCTTATTAAAACTCCAAATGTATTCAGAGTAAGGTGTTAAGATTCTTAAAATCAAATTAGTGGTTTTCCCCTGTGAAGAAAGACAGACTGTCAGGTCGTGAATTTCGTTCATACATAGGAAAAAATTCAAGTAGAGAGTCTGTGAAAATCGGTGAATGCCACAAATTCATTTAAATCACTCGTTTGTGCCATTTAAGAACAAAGTGTTTCTTGCACGAGGCCCATTGTTTTCATTGTTTGTAAGTCTTAAGAACCATTGGCTGAAATGAGTTGCATTGATGATCTGTGTTGGATAATCAAAAAGTCGTATATAGGGTTGGGCATCGAGAACCGGTTCCAAAATTCCGATTCCACAGGAATCGTTAAGAAATTTTTATTTCGAGTCTGCTTTTCGGTTCCTAAACAAATATCACTTGCAAAGCGATACATTTTTACTGCGACCAGGGTTGGTCCACAAAAATCTATCCATTTATTGGTCCACAAAGCTGTGCACGTGTGGAATGCATGCGAATTTGTGCTTGTATTTTTATTTTTTGTGTTGAGCCGGTCTCCCTCTCCTTCACTTTCCTTCTCAGTCAACGCTCAAAAGCAGAGGACAAATTTCAACATGGACCGCGATTGTGTGTGTTTGAGCATTGTTCTCTGCACGTGTGTATATGTGTATCATGATTGACCAATAATCGACCTTAGGGTCCTGTTATAAAAAAAAGTTATTTTTGCCATTGTTAATTAAAGCTGCTGACCTAAATAGGACACCAGACAGAGACAGTCTGTGATGTGTCCATTTGCCTGTGTGTCTCTCTTCCTCTGTCTCTCTTTTATCCTGTCCTCTGATGTTGAAGTGTCACTCCTGGAGGTGTCCGGAGAGCTAATTACTTTATGGCGGCGCAGAACACAATAACTTTCACACTGACGACTGTTTTACAATGGGCTGTCCAGTCATCGCTGGAGGTGGACCCCCATCTGTCATTGACTCTTATGCAATGGCGAGTCTCAGCTGGTTGTCGTGTAGGTAAAACAGAAGAGAGCTTTTTTAATTAACCTTCATTTAACCTATAGTGGCTCCTTTAATCATTTCACTTACTGAATGACTACATGTCATGAGGGGGACATTTGCACGAAGAAGAAATATGTTAAAATACTTTTAAGCTTTGAAATAATGTATGAGTAATGTATAGTTACTGGGTGGTTCCTGCGGTTTTTTGTTTTTCTTTACAAACCGAAGAAAGGGAGCAGTACAGCGGACAGCTCCTTGGCCTACATCCAGTTCATTTTTATGAGGCAGCTGATGATTGCTTGGAGGCCTTTGGTGTTTGAAGCCATTGGATAATTGCTGCTTGAAAGGGGAAATGGTCACTGTGGGTACTCTGTGTTTGGGGGGTGCCTCTGTAGTAGTAATTAAAGGTTAAATGGCTCATCCCTGCCCTTTGGAAATTAGAATTTACCCCCCCCCCCACAAGGGGTAAAGCTGTCAGGGAATCTTTTTCTTTATTTTATTTTTTTAAACTTATTTTCCACCTGTTTCACGTCTTATTTATTGGTTCCATAGAGGCCATATGGAACCAAAAATGTGGGAAATTCCTCAAAATTTCAGGATCAAGATTGTGGATAATGGCAATTATTTAATTTTATATAATGTAATGAATATATGATTATATTATAATGTATATAATATAATGATGCCTTTTTAATAGATCTCCATTTACAGTGTTTGACAATGATGTAATACATTGTTCTGTATTTACTGAAACACCATGAAAAGTTTCACAGATATTAAAGTGGTTCCGAGCACTTAATCTACAACTTGGGGGTCTCAGTGATCCACTACAACATTTTATGGTTCTGGAAAAACAATATGGATTTCCAAATTTTACCATTGCATGGCATCACATTCTGAATATTCTTTATCATTTCCTACCAGACAACGTTATTATAGGCCAGGGTTACAGTATCACTTGCATGCAGTGACTGAGATTTGAACCTGTGCCGAGGGGGCTTTGTAGTCCTTTGTGCCTCCTTCTGTCAAAAGAGGCTTTGGTTTAACAGCTGAGGTAGCTTTCTTAAAACAGAATATCTTAGTGTGGACTCCATTTCACCAAATTTCCTGTGATTGCCAATTTGCCAAAACTGTGCCCATCTGCTGACTTAAGATAGCGCAACGTCTCTTTGCTATGTTCAAAGATGAATAGAGCTTTAATTTAATTCCCCAGGGCTTTCGTTCCATGTGCTTACATTTGCCAAGCTCTCAATCAAAAACAAAAATGGATGCCTTGGATCAATAGTGGGAGGAGCAGGAGATAATTGCTGCATCAATCACAGCCACTTTGTTGGGGGCAGTAACATGACATGTAATATTTAAACAAATGGGACTCCAATGCAAATGGTATTATTAGTTCATTTTAAATTTGTTCTGGAAATATTCTCTGGATGTCCATTTATATTTTGGCATTAATGGTGTTTTACAGCAGTCATGCACATGCAGGGTGAAAACTGGTTGCATGATGTCATTGAGGCTCAGCTAAACCTTGGCACTCTGCTACTGACAGCTGAAATACATCTGAAATATGGGATAAGGTGAGAGCACAGAACACAGTTTCTGCTGCATTGTAGCACTGTGTCTGCATGTAATAAATCCGACGTGGAGCCTGTGGCTTACTGGCACTGGATATTGAATACTATCTCTGATTAGATGTTGACTTGATATTCCACAGAGACCTGTATTTACTTTTATTTTATAGATCCATAGAAATGTCAAATGTGTTGTTCTTGGAAAAATGTGATAATATAACTCCTGGGAAGAGATGAGGGCAGCCTAGACAACATTAAGCATATTACTTCTAGGTGTTTTTAGAACAACATGTTATTGATGGGTAATCTCAAATAATACTGATAAATGGATACCACCAGCCAAAACATCTCAGTCGGCTCCTTCATGAAAAACATGATCCGCTACTTCCCCTTTTATTTTCTCAGGACCAATAACCCTTAACTCCTTAATCTCTTGTCTGGTTTCCTAGGGCGGATAACACACCTGATGTTGCCAGATTGAGACTTGAAACCAGCCCATTGTTTGTGCTCCAGAGAAGCAGGAAGTGCGCATGATATTGTCCCTGTTCCCTCTCTGAAACCTCTTGGTCTCTATGCCAGTATTATGTAATCTTCTCATTGACCAATTGCAAACTGTGTGACAGGACTGACTGCTGAGGAAGCAGGGAGCTGTAGAGTAAAAACAGATCAATTTAGCTGCCCCAGAGCATGAAATGCTTCACAAAAAGGCATTGTTTGCAGACAGTTGTGAGACAGGAGCCAGTGGTACAAATACATACTCTAGAATAAACTGTTGACTTATTGTCAGGTTAACATACAAGTAAGATAGCTTGCTAACTGGCAGTTTAGCACAGATTAATAATTTAATCTCTCAATTGCTCTCAATTGCTAATTTGTATTTTTGCATTACCTAAATGCTTTGGAATTAATTAATTTGTGCTCACAGATTAATTACTGATGCAGACAGAACATAAAGCCCTAACAGCCTTAGGCTGTAACGTTTATGTTCAAGGGTTTTCAGCCTAAACACAAAGTTGTTAAACGGGCAAAATCCAAAGAAAATCCAAAGATCAAAACAAATGGCTCATTTAGTTGAGATTTTCCATGGCCTGATCAATACATTGATCTAAGGCAATATAGTGGTATATGTGCACACAATGCGCAAATTTTTCATTTCATAGCAAGAATTACTAATTTGTGATGTTTCCCCCCTCCATTACACATGCTGGGCTGTGTAATTTCAGTGTAAAGGTTGTGTATACGACACTGCATTGGAGCAGTAGCTGTAAAGAGAAACAGAACAGCATACCAGTTTCATTTTCCAGCACCTTGCTATGATTTTTGGATGCGGTTGACCACAAAAAAACAGGAAGCAGCTAAGAATACACCCAAATAGGGCAGTGGGTCTATCTTGCCGTGTTTCCACCAAAACGTCTGAGGCTTCCTTCTCTCATTCCCCTGAATAGAAACAAAGAAGGGAGCTTCCTGCGTAGCTACATAATCTGGATCATGGTTACTCTTTATTGTTCTGTGAGGAGATTCAGCTAATGTGACATTTGCCAACATAGAGCCAAACATTCTGGTTCTGTTCTCTGTTGTCAAGAGACAATTTCTTACACAATTCACATCATAAACTTCCTTTTTCCTCAGTTTCACTTTGTGTTTTTCAGGAGGGAGCTCTTCTTTCTTGCCTTTTTAAAAAAAAAAACAATTCAATTTAAAGCAATTCATATCATGTGCCCTCCACTTTATCTAATAAGAGAAACTAAACATGCAGTTCAATTGCTGGCACTGATGCAGCCCTCAGTCTTTATATTAATTGCTCCATGGCCCACTTGTGATGGGTCTGAGACTGCCAATCTTCATTAGGGCCCCCCTGACAGCATGCACCAGCACACAACACTGAGTACACCTATCTCTGCAACACACATACACATTCATTCTCTTTAATCTATGTACATCTCATCTCTTTTCATTCTTTACATTGAAATATTCACTCACCGTGTCTCCATTTTGATTATTTACAGCAGGATTCACTGTTACTCCACT
The DNA here is from genome assembly GCA_036023855.1 of Gadopsis marmoratus. Taxonomy (NCBI): domain Eukaryota; kingdom Metazoa; phylum Chordata; class Actinopteri; order Centrarchiformes; family Percichthyidae; genus Gadopsis; species Gadopsis marmoratus. Next base: position 5,236 of record JAVQJF010008873.1, on the reverse strand, counting down.
CAACACATCTTTTGTTCATTGGTCTTCCAATGCTCCAAGACTCCCTCCAAGCCCCCCGCCGCTCTCCCACACACACATTAAATTGCAGAACCCCCCTCCTTTTTCCATCACTATAAGTGCCTCCTTTACCAGACGGCTCTGTCCGACCCACCCCACCCCCGCCCACTTCTGTCTTCCTCTCTGTTAATCTTTTAACTCCTTATACTTTGAATGGAAGAACCTGCAGCATCCAGAGACGGAGGGGACAAGGTGGAGGATGCGGGGATGCTGTAGGGATGCTAGGCAAGAGAGGGAAGGATGCATTTAGAAATTACCTTAAACACACTTTAAAGGAACATCTAGTCACTGAAATGGAGTGAAAATGTACCATTTCTTGGATCAGACCACCAACCATCCCAGGATTCTCTCCAGAACTAACTACTAGGGTCTTCGTACCTCTCGACACTGATTTTGAAGGACAGGCTAGAGAGGGAGGGGAGACGAGGCGCAAAGAGCGGCAGCTGTTGCAGTAAAGGACGTGAGGAGGGTTCCAGGAGAGAATGGGCGGACTAAGCTGGTGTCTTGCCACATTCTTCAGTTGGGCAAAATTTGTCTTCTACTGCATCTTTCCGTTTCGGAAACCAAGGAAAACCAAAAACAAGGTAGATTTATTTTATTTTTATAACTTTTTTTAGATGTAATCAGAATGAGAGGGGTTTCTTTGGGGATAGCTAAAGTGTCTCCTCTTTCTTTTCTTCCAGTTTAAGATTCATGCACCTGCATGTTGAACTTGGCTTTAGTGACTGTGCCAGATTTTCCCATTGACATTTTTTGGAAAAGAGCTGCATTAACTCTGGGATGGTTGAGCCAAAAAACAGTATTTTTAGCCTCTATAGTGGTGTGGCTATAGAGATGGCAATGTCGTTTGGTCTGTTGGGTGGTTTGTCCACCACAGCTATTGGAATTTTGTACATTCATGAACCCCAAAGAATGAATCCTTTTGATTTTGGCGATCCACTGACTTTTCCTCCAGTGATACTACAGCTCAAATGTTACACCCATTGAAATAACATGTACCTGAGGGATTGCCACAAATGTTGTGCAATTGTGGTTCCAAGACATTGTACTCTATTGATCCTATGTTTCCTTTTGGCGATTGTGGATTTGACTGAAATGTCTTAACAATAATTGGATGGTGTGAGGGACTGAGCCGGAAGGCATGAGGACACAGGTGTAATTTAGAAAACGTTTTTATTTACCCCAAAAGTTAATTGACACAATTCACAAAAATTAACACTAATTCTGGGCCCATTAAAAGAGGTCAACTAAACAGAAGTAAACAAAGAAATTCTCAAAGCCAATGTGTAACATAACAAACTGACCTAACAAAATGGACCCACTGAACAAAGAACAGAGGGGAACATATATACACTGGTTGATCAGGCCAGTATAGACACACAGGGGGAATTACACAAACAATTAACACTAATTAACTTAACTTATTACCAAACTCTGGCCAGTCTATACAAAGAAACAAACATTTACTAAACCCAACAAAAATAAGTCAAGAATGTTAATGCAAACCAACTTATAGTCCCAAAAAATAATTTAAAACATTTTCAATCTCCCCCCTGGGATGGCAGATAGTTGACCCAGTCTTAATTGGCCCCTCTTCCATAAAAGGCCATCATTTCCCAGAGCCATCTCCGTTTGCTCCCTGCCGATGACTTCAGCAGCCGAAGCAGCACCGCTAAAACAACAGAAAACTAAACAACTCAATATAACTTATTATTGATAAACAAAAGCTAAATGTGTGCACTACAACTAACTAATGCAATATCAACAAATGAAAATAAACCATGAGTATGTTCTGATCTGAAAAGTGGTGTCGTTATTGTTTTTTTCTGTAATGTACCAAATTAACTAATGTGTCTGGGCATGGGGTTACTGTAGCTTGGTATGTTGTGTGGCGGTGGATGCGGCCATCACAGATGGATTGCTATAGAATTTGGTGTGGACATTCATGTCCCCCCTCAGGATGAATTGTGCTTTGTGATCCCTTACTTTTTTCTCTATTGACCATCATCAGGTCAAAAATGAAATGTGTCCACTACTTTAAGTTTTGCAGGTATTTTGTTGTAAACCTGCTGTACTGTAAATTGATTTACATGATAAACATTATACCTGCTGAACATCGGCATGTTATTATTTAGCTTGTTTAGCTCAAAGCACTGCTGTGCCTAAGTAGAACCTCAAAGAGCTGCTAGCCTAGTTACTAGTCACAGATTTAGATGTTATTTCAATTAATCTTTGTAGCATACTCATGGTGACATTCAGTGTGATCAGCCAAAATATTGACCTGATGAATTATAGCCTCTGACGCAGGATGTGTGAAATGTTGCGATTATAATCTTTTGCACAACCCCATCTCCAAATGTCCCAACATTTCCATCTGCAGTTGCCAAATGACAATGGAAATAAAATTAATATTTGTATGATGCCCAGCTGGTGATGGGCCTGCTGTGAGAGGATGAGACAGGCTGGAGAGATAAGCACATTTGGACGCGCACACAAACACACACACATTGACAGACCAGGATATTGCCAATTTGACTTGGGTGCTTTTCCCAACCAAGGTCTGTGCTTATGGAGCCACAAAAAAGAATAAATCTGTAAATAAATGTAAGACAATAAATGTGGAAATATAAAGAGAAAAATAAAATAAAATAAATATATACACAGTGTATGTATATAGATGTATATAGACAAATAAAATATAAATTATCCCTTTATATTTCCTTATTTTTTTCCCATTTTGCTTTTGCTTTTGCTATTCCCACATTGCTTTTGCTTTTCTCACTTTGCTTTCCTTTTCAGTTATAGGGCCAAGCTGTCAATCAAATGGCTTTGGGCGGGTCTTCAGGCCCAGGCTGAGTAATCGATTCATGCATACATGAATCCTGCTTTTGCTGGAGCTTTTTAGCACGAACGACAGGAAATAGATGTGACACAAGGGCTGAATGCTAACCGCCGTAAAACGAGGAAGACGCACGTGAGGGATAGCGGTTTGAATCGGGGAAGGAAGAAGGCATTGCTACCTAATGTGTGCGCCGGTGTTCCGGTTTAACTGGTGTTGAATTACCTGGTGATGAATTAACTGGTGACATTCCTGTGCGCGAGGCTCTGGTTGAAAAAGTTTGCTAAATGTTCAAGTTGCCAGTCTTATATTTCTACTATATATTGTTATTAACTTGATGTCGAGTCGATTTGACAGCAGTTTATACTTTCATGCAGCCTGTAAGTGAGACACAGTCTGTTTACAGCTCGAACGCAGTGTGGCGTTAGCTGTGGTAAAGCGTGATACGCCGAGATTAACACGACAACATGTATGACATTCAAAGGTGCGTTTGTAATTTTTCCCTTACAGAGTGCACCACATGCAGTCTGTGGTACCACACTCTGTGTAGCCATCCCTCCACAGAGACTATTCCTGTATTAAATGTACTAAAAAAAATAAAAATAATTATTATCATTATTGACTTTTCTTCGGTCAAAGTAATGAGCAAGTCTACCTATTGTGTAACACATTTGCATTGTGTATTTGAACGTAAATCTGGCCAGTGTTAACATAAAAATTTAACATTCTAACACTTTTTTTTTTTATTCAACCAGAGCTGGCATGTTGCCTATTCTGTAAAGTGTTGATTTTGGTGGATCAGGCAGCCAGTATTGCCAGAATACATTGTAAAGCTTCAGTATATTGTATTGTGTGGCTACAATATATAATACCACATTTGGCTTACATTTTAGATATATTCAGGTTTTCTTATTAAGTGTTTACTATCGTGAATGTCACTATCAGCACAGGCATGTGTCATCTCCAGTCTTGGAGTGTCTTCTCCATAATTATAGGTTCGACTCAGGATGGGTCATTTTATGTGACCAGACAACAGATGACATTTTTGAAATGAAGACGGCTAAACGGATGTATTATTGTCTAGACCAAAAGTACTGTTCCAGAAAAGTGTTTCTATTGCAATGTTTTAAAAGTCACAGACAAATTATAAACACCGGCGAACACGTTAGGTAGCAATGCCTCAAATCGCTATCCCTCACACGCGTCTTTCTCGTTTTACCTCGGCTAGCATCCAGCCCTTGTGTCACATTTATTTTCTGTTGACTGTGATAAATAGCTCCTGCCAAAGCAGGATTCATGTATGCATGAATCGATTACTCAGCATGGGCATGAAGGCCCGCCCAAAGCCATTTGATTGGCAGCTTGGCCCTATAAGTGAATAGCAAAAGCAATGTGGGAATAGCAAAAGCAAAAGGGAATAAAATAAGGAAAAATAAAGGGATAATTTATATTTTATTTGTCATTATATATATTTATTCTTTTATTACTTTCTCTTTATATTTCCACATTTATTGTCCTATGGCTCCATATGTGCTGTTGAGCAGAGCCATAAATCCTGCAAATTCAGCCACTGCTCATCACAGGCACACACCCCGATATGCACGCAGTTTTCATCTACACACACCAAACTCACCCCTAATTAAAGCAGAATGTGTTTTTAGTAAATGGCTGGCTGTCTGGCCACGGACACACTGAGGCTCTTTGGCATATGTCTCTGTCTCCTGGGGTTGTGCATCTTCCTCCGTTGGCACTTTTATGGTCTCTGTGCCATGAGGTGGCATTCAGCAAGGCCGAAAAAGCACTTCACCTGCCTTTTCCCTCAGCTCTAGCCAGTGAACGTGGGTTGTGAGTGGCTAAATTGTTAGAAACAGCAGAGGAGCATGGTGGTGCAGTGGGTAGAATGACTGTGCTGTTAAGCAGATGAATCCCTGCCAGGCCCAGGGATGCCGTTTCATAGGTGACCTGGTGCTGAGACCTCTCAAAGTCAGTTGACCCAAAAGATACATTCCTTCACAATGATAAACCTTTACATTATTCCTACATTTGCCTGCCAGGTTAAAATGTGTAGGTTGATAGTGTATTTTATTCTACCTGCTATAACGGATTTATTTTTGGGCCACTTGGAGGCACCAGAAACAAGCTGACACTACACTGACATGTTGCCACCTTTTATAAAGTTGTGGTGAAATAGGGCAGTAATCATATGATCAGCCCTGCCCAGTCTGCCCTGCGATTGACTGGCGACCAGTCCAGGGTGTTTCCCTGCCTCTCGCCCAATGTTAGCTGGGATTGGCTCCAGCCCCCCCCTGCGACCCTTCGGGATAAGCAGTATGGATAATG